>JACGAQ010001386.1:0-61480 GCA_014119065.1 Orius insidiosus | reverse complement strand
CTGTATGTTTTCGGTGTATAAAAATGTGAAAAATTAACAAGGTCATAGGCATATCAAAAAAATTTCAGTATCAAGGTAAAAAAATAGAAGTCTTCGCCCAGTCAGGACGCACAGAAAGGCTAGGTCACCCCGAATTTCCCTCATTTTTTTTTTTCTCTAGGAGTATTTGGTGAAAAATCGGATGAAACTGTTAGACAGATTTTCGCATTTTTGGGATTATAAAAAATTCAATTTTTTAAAATAAATTAGATTTTATAAAAATGAATTCCCTACTCTGGTCTCTGATCATTTGGAGAAATTGACGCAGTGGGCGTTGAACAATTCCGCCAAACTAATCCACGAGGGTCATCGGTCAATGAGACCGTAAAAAATTTTGTTCTGGGAAGGCAAAATGTTTAGAATCTTTCTCAAATGGAGGAAAAGAAGCTCCGATGGACAGCGGAGAGCTCTCTAAAAACGGGGTTGCCCCAAAGTGAGTTTTTTTTTTTTTGTTAAGCGTTCCGTTTATGACAAGATTTCCGAGGGTGGATGCTAACGGGAGTGTCGGGTTCTTCGGAACTGCTAACGGCCCGCTCTCATTTCAGCCAAGTACCACTCGCCGCAACCATTTCGGCAGCCTTTTATCACCAATCACTTTTTAATTTCATGCTCCATGCTGTCCTGGGCCTCAACATTTCCCCCGTTTTTTCATTGATATTCAGCCTTTTCATGTCTTTTTATAAAAACTATTTCATTATTCAAAGTAGGATAAACACGAAAGTTCGTGGAATTTATTGACCAGTTTTCCCTCAATCATCAAAAATTTCAACGTGTTGAATCGCACAAAAAAGAGGAAAAATTACCTAAAATCGAATAAATATTTGAAAAATTAATTCCTTCCTTCAAAATTTATGGCAATATCGCGGTACTAGAGGAAATGAGGTGTTATTAAATTACTTTTTTAAGTGGGTGATTACAGATTTGAAGAAGAAGATCCTTAATTAAGTCGGAACTAAGTCGCCTAAATAATTCAATCCGGTTTTTAAGTCGTTAATGATACATACGAGTTCTTTGAAAATGAAAGTGAAATAAAAATTGATTTTAAATTAACAACGGTTTTTTATTCCGAAATAGAATGAATTGAAGGCTTCACGGAAGAGTTGACTTCCAAAAAGAGAAAAAAAATTCCCTAAGCACAAAAAAATCCGTTTTCTACAAGTTTTTGTTCAATAGAAAATGCCAAAATGGCTTATTTATCCCCCCCCAAAACAGCGATTTCTTCTCAGAGCCGGTTTTCGGGCTTTGTGCCTCTTTTGAAGGTTTATTTTTTACGGTTTTTTGGCCCAGAAATTTTTTTTCTCCAGATTTTTGAAAGTTTTTCTCGTTTTTCTCTCAGAAAACCACTTTTCCCACTAATTCTAGGGAGTTTTCCGTCGATCTTTCGCCCGAGAAGTCGTAGTTTTTATGGGGACGGGACATGAAAATTTTAAGAGGCTTAAAAGTTTCCTATATTTTGGCACTAAAAGTCAACGGAAATTTTTTTACGAAAGCACATTCTTGTTATTTTGGCAACACCCGGCTTAGGGAGCAGTTTTTCCCAAAAAATTTTCCTTTGGAAAGAGAATCTTTCCCCACGATTCTCGTTCTTTATTTCTCGATCTTTTGTTGAAAACCACCACTTTTTAGTGTTTTCTGGACTGATTGATCCTTCATCCAAAAGTTTGCGATACAAGTGCCATACAAGGCTGCCAACACAACTTTGACACGCTAGAGTCCTAACAAGACAGTTTGTAGAACAAAAGGGAGGTTTTTGAACCGAAAATTTTTACAGAATTACGGGAAGTAGGTTCGTGGGTTCGGTTTTGGGGGAAAAACACCATTTGAAGCGTTTTTTTCTGGGGTTTTCTTTTGTTATTTGAGCTGTATTTGATATTTTGGTCGCAAACTACCACTTTTTAGCGTTTTCAGGAGTGATTGATCCTTCATCGAAAATTTGACATACAACGTGCCATACACGGCTGCCAACACAACTTTGTCACGTGGAGTCCTAACAAGACAGTTTGTAAAAAAAAAAGGAGGTTTTTGAACCGATTTTTACGATTTACGGAAGTAGGTTCGTGGGTTTGGTTTTTAGGAAAAAAAAACACCATTTGAAGCGTTTTTTTCTGGGTTTTCTTTTGTTATTTGAGCTGTATTTCTCGATTTTTGGTAAACTACCACTTTTTAGCGTTTTCAGGAGTGATGATCCTTCATCGAAAAGTTTGACATACACGGCCAACACGGCCAACACAACTTTGTCACGTTGAGTCCTAACAAGACAGTTTGTAAAAAAAAAAAAGGATGGTTTTTGAACCGATTTTTACAGATTTACGGGAAGTAGGTTCGTGGGTTGGTTTTTAGGAAAAAAAACACCATTTGAAGCGGTTTTTTCTGGGTTTTCTTTTGTTATTTGATGTATTTCTCGATCTTTTGGTCGCAAAACTACCACTTTTTAGCGTTTTCAGGAGTGATTGATCCTTCATCGAAAAGTTTGCATACAACGTGCCATACACGGCTGCCAACACAACTTGTCACGCTAGAGTCCTAACAAGACAGTTTGTAAAAAAAAAGGAGGTTTTGAACCGATTTTTACAGATTACGGGAAGTAGGTTCGTGGGTTCGGTTTTTAGGAAAAAACACCATTTGAAGCGTTTTTTTCTGGGGTTTTCTTTTGTTTTGACTGTATTTCTCGATATTTTGTAAAAAACTACCACTTTTTAGCGTTTTCAGGAGTGATTGATCCTTCATCGAAAAGTTTGACATACAACGTGCCATACACGGCTGCCAACACAACTTTGTCACGCTAGAGTCCTAACAAGACAGTTTGTAAAAAAAAAGGAAGGTTTTTGAACCGATTTTTACAGATTTACGGAAGTAGGTTCGTGGGTTTGGTTTTTAGGAAAAAAAACACATTTGAAGCGTTTTTTTTCTGGGGTTTTTTTTGTTATTTGACCTGTATTTCTCGATCTTTTGGTCAAACTACCACTTTTTAGCGTTTTGGAGTGATTGATCCTTCATCGAAAAGTTTGCCATACAACGTGCCATACACGGCTGCCAACACAACTTTGTCACGCTAGAATCCTAACAAGACAGTTTGTAAAAAAAAGGGGTTTTTGAACCGATTTTTACAGATTTACGGGAAGTAGGTTCGTGGGTTTGGTTTTAGGAAAAAAAACACCATTTGAAGCGTTTTTTTCTGGGGTTTTCTTTTGTTATTTGACCTGTATTTCTCGATATTTTTGAAAAACTACCACTTTTTAGCGTTTTCAGGAGTGATTGATCCTTCATCGAAAATTTTGACATACAACGTGCCATACACGGCTGCCAACACAACTTGTCACGTTAGAGTCCTAACAAGACAGTTTGTAAAAAAAAAAGGATGGTTTTTGAACCGATTTTTACAGATTTACGGGAAGTAGGTTCGGGGTGGTTTTTAGGAAAAAACACCATTTGAAGCGTTTTTTTCTGGGGTTTTCTTTTGTTATTTGAGCTGTATTTCTCGATTTTGGTCGAAACTACCACTTTTTAGAGTTTTCAGGAGTGATTGATCCTTCATCGAAAAGTTTGACATACAACGTGCCATACACGGCTGCCAACACAACTTTGTCACGCTAGAGTCCTAACAAGACAGTTTGTAAAAAAAAAAGGAAGGTTTTTGAACCGATTTTTACAGATTTACGGGAAGTAGGTTCGTGGGTTGGTTTTTAGGAAAAAAAACACCATTTGAAGCGTTTTTTCTGGTGTTTTCTTTTGTTACTTATGGGGGCTTTTCGAGTCTTTTTCTTCAAATTTTTTGCGGGATTTTCGAAAAAATAGGAAGTTAGCGGGGGCAGCTCCAGGCGACTTGATGAAAGACTTAGGCCAAATTCAAATGAGGAATCGGAGGAATAGAAATGTAATAAAAAAAAAGATTTAAAAAAACCTGAAGAAACGCGTTTGGGCCCCTTGAAACTTGCGGTAGAGCTCACGGCGTGCGCTGTTCGCGCCGGTGTTAAAGAACCTCCCCTCCATTCCGCTATCAGGATCACTAACTCGTTCAGCAGTCAGCACCGACAGTCGCGACTCGGCATCCAAACTGAACGGTCTATCATGTATAGTGTGTTCAAGTGAGTGTAATCTATTCCTTCCCTAAAAAAAAATTTTCGTCAAAAAAATTTTTTCGGGGCACAAAAAAGAAAAAAAATTACGATGATTATATCAAAGGATCTTTTTCTTCTCGGGGACCAAGACTACCTCCGTCTGCCAAAAGATGAAAAACGCATGGCGAGGCCGTCCACAACCAACAATATCAGGTAAATTTCTTTTTTTAAGCCATACAAATTATAAAAAGCACCCGGCGCGGTCATAAAGGGTTGGTTGAACTCGCAAGGCTGTTTCGTTATCGGCCAAGGTCGGACGTCTAGTTTCTTTATGTGTAAATCGACTTAAGAAAAAGAATAATCTGAAGGATTTAAAATAAAATTCATTTCTTATCAGGAAGTTAAAAAAAAAATTCTTTTATAGATCAATGAGGCCGTGGCTTTTTGTGCAAAACGACGGCGGGAGTAGAGAGCGAAAGGAGACTTTAGTAGGTGACTAAGCCACTGGGTTACCATCCAACTCCTTTCCCCCTTACATTAATTGCTTTCATAGTTTTTTCTCTCCCTCTCTCTCCCTTTAAAATAATAGCTTTCTATCTTAAAGATTCTACCATACACCTTCGTCTATTAAGAAAATTGCTTTTTATTTATTTAAACATATAGCGCCCAAATAATTTTTAAAAATTTTTTATCTCAATAAATGATTTTTTTTAAATTTCATTATTTGTGGAAAAGATTAGAGTAAAATATTATTTACATCCAAATAAAAAAATCTCTATGTAGGAGTTGTATTTTTAACAAATTGGCCATTTTTTAAAGAATATTTTTTATGACATAATTATTTTTAACCCGGAATATAAAATTTTTTGTTGGTCCTCCCTAAAAATAGGCGGGGAGGGCCAAAATCAAATGCAAATGAACTCATATAACTCACATTGTTCACGGTCGGTATTTAAAAGTTATGAGAAAGGTCGGATAGAGAACACGGTAGATAACTCAAGGATAAAAGGCACCTAACCCGCAGGGTTTTTTTTTCTTAAAATTTTTTTTCTCTTTTTATGTGGGGTCTCCTGACCGAAAGTTGCAAGCGCCACCTCCCCACTCTCATTATTACGCGTTGGGTGCCTTAAGACGCAATTCCCAAATTTTTTTAAATTAGAAAGAAAACAGGAAATGCATGGCTGATAACAGTTTTTCCGGGTATAAAATACTTTTTTTTCTATAAAATTTAATGTTGTTCAAAAGAAGTTTTTTATAGAAAAATTGTGAATTGGCCCTTTTGACCCAAAAATTACATTTTTTCCACAGTGGGCGAAATCGCTTTTTCGATGATTACGTTAAGAGGGTTTTGAAGTTTGTGGCTTACCGAGGAATAACTAAAATCGACTGACCCAGGAGCATTAAATTTTTTTTTGTTTACAATTTCCTTAAAGAAGTTATTGTGGTACCCTCGACGTCTGGTTTTTGGGGAAGGGTCCTCCAGACCCCGGAGGGTCAAATCGTATATAATCTTTACCGACCTCAACTTTGTCTATGGTGCCGGCCGGCCGTAGCATTTTTTCCGGAACACTTTACGGCCACGTTTACAACCGATATTCACCAAATTTTCACTCAACCTTTCTGAATAGTTGAACAAGAAATTATCGTCTGCGATTTTTGAATTTCGAAAAAAGGGGAGATATGCACGTTTGGAATTTTAAAAACTGCGCTGCGGCCGAACCGATTTTTACCAAATTTTCACCAAATACTCCTTATATTTTTTAAAAATTTTTGGTTTAAAAAATTATCAATTTTCTACATTAATCATTTATTTTAGTAGGGAGAAATTTCATACGTCCAGGTAAGGAGAGGGACCTACCTTGGGCAAAAATCTCATTATTTCTACCTTGATACTTAAGAAAATTTTGGAAAAAAAAAAAATTTAGAAAAAAAAAAATAAAAAAAAATGAAAATTTTTTGAAAAAAAAAAAAAAATATATTCCCTTTCCGTTATACTTCCTTCTCCGTTATAGTTCCCCTCCGTTATACTTCCCCTCCCTTATACTTCCCCCTCCGTTATAATTCCCTCCCTTATACTTCCCTCTCCGTTATACATCCCCTCTGTTATACTTCCCCTCCCTTTACTGAATATTTTGGTTTTTCCTTGTTCTCCCACCCCCGAAACCTCCATTTTACGAAATGTAGGCGCTTTTCCTCGGCTTTTCCGATGTAGACAGAAAAAAAAAAGGGAAAAGGAGTAAAAAACAACTTTTTACTGAATTTTCAGGTGTTTTCCTCGTTTTTAACTTCCCAAACGTTTTCCTCTACAAAAAATCTCAATTTTTGGCCAAAAATCCCTGTTAACCCAATTTTTTTAGACCTTGCCTACCTATATTCCTACGTTTTGATGGATTTTCCGTTATTTTCCTGTTAACATTTTGGCTTAAATTTGCAAAATTAAGGATTTCTTTTGCCTCAGGACCGTCATTTTAAGCTAACTTTTAATCGAATGATTTTTTAAAATTAAAAACTTACAATTTTAACTTTTTATAATCGATAGAGTTCCTTTAAGTAAACAGAGTTTGTTTATTCCATACGTGGCGTTTCATTCCTTGAGCGACGCTTCTCTAAACATACCGAACTGAATGAAAATTCAAAAAAGAAACCTTAAATATAAGATTATTTATTTAAAAAAAAAATTATTTTCAAAAAACGCCATTCGTGAGGCGTCTTCAGGTGAGAGAACGTGGGAGGATTTTAGGCCTAAAGGCTTTTGGGTACATTCCAGACGCGTTATTTTTGCGTTAACCTTGATTTAGCGTAAATATAGTAAACCATTTGCTTGTTTAACGGTCAAACACTTGAAAATTAGCGATTCAAGAAAAACCGACTCACGTGCCTCGCTCTAAAAAAGGCCCTCGTTCTATTTTAAAAATTATGAAAAGAAAAAAACTTTTTAAAAATATAACATTTTTTTGGGAAAAACTTAATTAAAATTTATTTTTATTATGAATTTAAAATTTGGGGTTACTTCTTTTGTGACAAAATTCGCTGTTGATTATTTATTTATTAATTCGGTTTCACTTCAATGGAGAAAGGGAAAACGTAATTTCGAGAATTTCATCGCAGGGGCCGTATGTGAGAGGGAGTGAGAAGGCGAATTGCGGTCGAAGGTAGCCGAACGGTTCCGTACATCAACGAATCAAGGGTCAATCACCCGTCATTATCTAGTTAACAGACATTTGGAACACTGCCCAGCACCGCCTCCTTTTTTTTATATTCCTATCTTTTTCTATTTCTCTATTTTTCTCTTTTTCATCTCCGCCATACACGGGGACTTTTTTTCTCCTTCAGAAAGCGAAAGGGCAATCAATTTTTCGGCTTAAATTTTTTATTTATTTTTCTACCTGGAAATTCCGGAAGTCACTTCGTCGACTTCTGAAGCAATTTTTACACTTTTTTCCTGAGTACAAAAGAAATTTTTATTTTTAGAAAATTAAAATTATGAGTTGAAAGATCATAAAAGATGGCCTACTTTTTTCTATAATATAATCCTCATTTCAAGAGGTTCAGATAAGTATTATTGCTCAATTTTCTATTTTTCTTTACCTATTATCGTCACTTCCCCTCCCCCGAAAGTTTGAACTTCTAATCTTTATCAGGTTGTTTGAAATGATAAAAAAAAATGATTCCTGGGATTTGGGCATTGAAGGTCGCACTTCTGGCCGAGTTTTAAGTTTTTAAAATTTTGAAAAGACTGTATGGTAATACAGCCTTACTTCACCAAAATATCAGTTTTAGCGGCTATTTTACCGCCAAAAATCAGTTTTAGCGGCTATTTTAAATATCAGGTTTTGCCGCCAAAATATCAGTTTAGCGGCTATTTTACCGCCAAAATGTCAGTTTAGCGGCTATTTTGCCCAAAATATCAGTTTCACGGGCAATTTTGCCGCCAAAATATCAGTATTAGCGGCTATTTTACCGCCAAAATATCAGTTTTAGCGGCTATTTTGCCGCCAAAATGTCAGTTTTAGCGCTATTTTGCCGCCAAAATATCAGTTTCACGGCAATTTTGCCGCCAAAATATCAGTATTAGCGGCTATTTTACCGCCAAAATATCAGTTTTAGCGGCTATTTTGCCGCCAAATATCAGTTTCACGGGCAATTTTGCCGCCAAAATATCAGTATTAGCGGCTATTTTACCGCCAAAATATCAGTTTTAGCGGCTATTTTACCGCCAAAATGTCAGTTTTAGCGGCTATTTTGCCGCCAAAATCAGTTTCACGGGCATTTTGCCGCCAAATATCATTACGGCTATTTTACCGCCAAATATCAGTTTAGCGGCTATTTTACCGCCAAAATGTCAGTTTTAGCGGCATTTTGCCGCCAAAATATCAGTTTCACGGGCAATTTTGCCGCCAAAATATCAGTATTAGCGGCTATTTTACCGCCAAAATATCAGTTTTAGCGTATTTTGCCCCAAAATATCAGTTTCACGGGAATTTTGCCGCCAAAATATCAGTATTAGCGGCTATTTTACCGCCAAAATATCAGTTTTAGCGGCTATTTTGCCGCCAAAATATCAGTTTCACGGGATTTTGCCGCCAAATATCATATTAGCGGCTATTTTACCGCCAAAATATCAGTTTTAGCGGCTATTTTGCCGCCAAAATATCAGTTTCACGGGCAATTTTGCCGCCAAAATATCAGTATTAGCGGCTATTTTACCGCAAAATATCAGTTTTAGCGGCTATTTTATCGCCAAATGTCAGTTTTAGCGGCTATTTTGCCGCCAAAATATCAGTTTCACGGGCAATTTTGCCGCCAAAATATCAGTATTACGGCTATTTTACCGCAAAATATCAGTTTTAGCGGCTATTTTACCGCCAAAATGTCAGTTTTAGCGGCAATTTTGCCGCCAAAATATCAGTTTCACGGGCAATTTTGCCGCCAAAATATCAGTATTAGCGGCTATTTTACCGCCAAAATATCAGTTTTAGCTGTATTTTGCCGCCAAAATATCAGTTTCACGGGAAATTTTGCCGCCAAAATCAGTATTAGCGGCTATTTTACCGCCAAAATATCAGTTTTAGCGGCTATTTGCCGCCAAAATATCAGTTTCACGGGCAATTTTGCCGCCAAATATCAGTATTAGCGGCTATTTTACCGCCAAAATATCAGTTTTAGCGGCTATTTTACCGCCAAAATGTCAGTTTTAGCGGCTATTTTGCCGCCAAAATATCAGTTTCACGGGCAATTTTGCCGCCAAAATATCAGTATTAGCGGCTATTTATGCCAAAATGTCAGTTTTAGCGGCAACTTTACCGGTACTCCGTGAACGGTTTTGGGGTCTTTCAGACTGGCCTAAGGGAAAAGGGCTGCTCACGCCCTTTCCTGTGGGAGAGGATTTTAATTTTTTCTGCCCTTACTAATTTTTTTTTTGCCTCGGATAAAGCGGGTTAATTTTTTTTCTTTAAACTGGCCCAACGTTTGGTAATCGCTGGTATTGTTATATAATTTAGGCTCGCGATTATGTAATGTCGAAGGTCGCTTTTTGAGGGCCTTAAAAAAATGAAGAAGAATTTTTATCCCTTATTTTATTAGAATAATGTTTATTGATGCTTCCTGTTCTCAAGAAGTCTTTCAACTCTTCTCGGCTGAAAGGACGCTTTTAAATTTTTTTTTTAGTTTGCATTGGGGTTGAAGGGTTGGCCAGGAGACAAGGAGGTCCAGGGTTCAATACTAAGGGATTTTTTTTTAGATTTCTTTTACACGCAATAATCGAACCACTTTTATCTTTCGAAATAGGATCACATAAACTCGGTAAACAGAAATGTTTATTTTTCTTTGTCTAAACAGATGAGAAACCCCGTTTTGAAGAAGTGCAGAACATTTTGGATATTTCTCCGAAGTCTTGGAAAAAGTCATTCTCGGGGTCGACTAGTGACCCCCCTGAGAATAAACCCTCGCGGAATCAAATTGGTCTTTAATAATCGAGTGATTTATTCGGTAGCGAAAAAAATTCTTCTCTTAGACAAGGTTACTGCCCTTGGCTGTTGAATATAATCAAACCCTATTTAGCACCATTGGCCCTGTCATCTCCAAGGGCATCGCCGATCGACACTCGTGGACCCACACGAAAAAGTCAACCGACTTTTAATTCACATAAAATTATACTAGGAAATCTTGATAATTGATTGTTACATCTTTTAATTCGTGACTTCTCCGACGTCATTTTTTTAGGGACGGAATAAAATTCTATTTTCACTGCCAAAAAGGCCTACCTTGATTTATTTAAGATTAAAAAAGTATTAAAATGTCTAGTGCGTTATTTATAAAAGAAGTTTCTGAAATAAAAGTCTCTCTCCAAAAAAAAGTATTTCTTCTGCAGAAAATGGCAGAAAAAAAAGCGTCGATTGTTCACAAAAAATCCCTTATTTGAAGAAAACGACGGAATAAGAAGAAAGAAAAATCAGATGGCAGAAAAAACGTTTTTTCTTTGATGTAGGGGTTTGTCCCAGACTCCCTGAAGAATCTCTGTCTAGAAATACTTGAAATGTTTTACCCTCCTCTGGCTTTTGGATCTTTCAGACTCTTAGATTTAGTGATCTTTGCCGATAATGAGGTTGTCTATGGTGCCGGCCGTCCGTAGCCAGTTTTCCTCCCAAAATTATTGCTGAATCTTTGGTAGTTAGAGCTACCTGAGCACATAATAAAAAACTATACAGGGTGTCCGGAAACACATGTCAAGCGTCTGGGAGAGCGTTAAAAGTGGTTTTACGAAAAAAAGTTAAATGTAAACCCCCCTTAATTTAAATCAAAGAATTTGATGGTGTAGTTTAAATCCGCCTGGATATACAGGGTGTCCCAGACACAACCTAACTTCGTTATTTCAAATGAGAACCCCTATTTTTTATTTCAGATTCGTAATCTACGCAAATTTCGAGTAGATTTGAGTACTTATATGACAATTTTGGACAACTTTTAAAAAATGTCAAAATTTAGCGTTTTTTGCGCTAAAATCCGTTAAAATTGACCTAGGAGACTCGTTTTTTTTTAATTCCACTTATTTTTTCCCGAAGAATCCAACTGTCTCAAATTTGAGCATCTTCGCATTCTGCATCACGAGATTTCGTCGCTAATGGCCTTTTTTCAAGTTAGAACCCAAATTTTTAGTTCAGAAATGAAAATTAGCACTTGTTGAAAGGAATTTTTCTTTCGAGCACAAATTTTGAAAGAGCTACAGCGTCTTTTGTGTTTATGCATCAAAAATTAAAATTCCGTCAACAAATCGCTAATTTCCATTTTGAAGTATGGAATTTGGAGTTAAACTTGAAAAAAGGCCATTAGCGACGAAATCTCGTGATGCAGAATGCGAAGATGCTCAAATTTGAGACAGTTGGATTCTTCGGGAAAAAATAAGTGGAATTAAAAAAAACGAGTCTCCTAGGTCAATTTTAACGGATTTTAGCGCAAAAAACGCTAAAATTTTACATTTTTTAAAAGTTGTCCAAACTTGACATATGAGTACTCAAATCTACTTGAAATTTTGCGTAGATTACGAATCTGAAATAAAAAATAGGGGTTCTCATTTGAAATAACGAAGTTGGGTTGTGTCTGGGACACCCTGTATATCCAGGCGGATTTTAAACTACACCATCAAATTCTTTGATTTAAATTAAGGGGGGTTTACATTTAACTTTTTTTCGTAAAACCACTTTTTAACGCTCTCCCAGACGCTTGCCATGTGTTTCCGGACACCCTGTATAATTTCTTAAGACATTTGAGGATGAAGTACATCAATGTCCCAGCGGGAAAAACCCACTTTTTCTCCTAAAGTTTCTTGTTTACGTTCAAAGCGCTTATTAAACTTCTTCAAGGTGCATAATATTTAGTAGAAAATTTTTTTTCTTGGATAACCGTGGAGTAAACAGAGGAGGAGTCGTTGCCTCGATTCTTAACGAATATGATCATTACGTCGACGTATACGGAGGGTCATTACACCGACAATCAGACGCGAAAAACAAAAAAGAAAACGTTCAACTTTTGCGCGTTGATTGATGGGACGAAGGCCTTGCTCAGGTGCTCTTCGAGTTGCATTCCATCTCAAGAGCTTAAGAATTTCTGTAGGCTTCAGTTTAAAAAGGTCCAAAAAATTTTTTTTCCGTCATACAAATGGGAAACGTTGCCAAGAGACCAAAAATGCGACTAAGGTCGCGTATGTCGACGATATTAGTTTTCAGATACAATTATTTTAGGCGTATCCTTGTAATTTTAAAAGTTTGGACGTTTCAACTTAAACAATATGAAATGGACCGTTTGAAATTCCTCGGAGTTGAGACTGGATCCGCGGGCTGGGATTCGATGATGCAATGGGTTCCTCAATCCCAAACTTGGGAGGTGCGGTCGTCCTTGGTGGCTGTCGCTCACCCCGCTTATCACGTGCCCTCCCCACGTGTTAAACCTTTAAGAAAATAGGGAGGAAACGGTTTTCGCTAAAAATAATCATTTCTTTTATGTTTCAGGTAAAGATCAATAACCTCATTTCTCTTTCATCTGGGAAGACCGGATCAACTGGCCCACTTAATTTTCCAAGGTATAATTTTCTTTTCTCTCCAGATAAAACGATTTTCTGTTGAATTTCGAGGCCTTTTTTTTTTGGGCGGAGTTCTTATTCAATGCGCGGACTAGTGACACAGAAGTCACGCTCTGATAACCGATCTACTAGATGACCAGGTGTATCCCCTCTAAAATTTTGATCTTTTCTTTAATTTTTAATCATTTTGGCATAAAAATGATGACACAGTTAGACTTTTTCTTTATGTCCTACTTTTTTTATTGTAAAATTTAATTATTTCCCTGTACTTTCGAGTTGTAAAAATGATGATTGCTAATAAAAAGTGTAATAAAATACCTTCCAATTCGTTATGAGCTAAATTGGGTTAATGACTACGCATTTAATATTTTATTGCCTCTTTCTTCTTTTTATCGTTTTCCGATCTTCCGAAATCGAAAACAGGTAAAGAAGATAAGGATTTTTATTTATTTAAAAGGCGGAAGTCAGTCTCATTGGTATGTCGGCCCAACATCCGTCTTTTCATACGTTTTTTCTTCTTTTTTTTCGGGGCCTAAAAGCTATATTTAGAGGATGTGATTAGTTACACTCCTTGTTTCCTATACTTTTTCTGTCTTATCACCTGCCAGGGGTTATTCGGGTTCTATAATTTAATAAGTTTGTTTTTCTACCTACGACCCAGATAAACAGGAAATTGTCCCGTATTGAGAAGATCTCCGGGCTAACGAGAGTAGACAAGAAAAGCTAATGAAGTACGAGTAGCTCCTTCAGTTTTCTTTTTATGTCCCGACAAAGACTTCCAAGTCGATGAACTTCGACATAAATCCCTTTCGATTAATTAAATTCAAGGGACAATTTTAAGATGGCATAAGGTCGTCGACATGAGACCTACGTAGACGATAAAATGGGGGAAAAATCGCGATAAAAGTTTATCAATTATCTAAAAAGAGTCACCTCAGGTCTGGAATTTATAAAATATGACTAAAACACTGAAAAAAATCCACCTGTTTAGTATTTCATCCCTAATATCGAAAATAATTTTTAGTATCAAGGTAGAAAGTACTGGTTTGAAGAGCTTCCAATGAAAACTTCCTTAAAGAGAAGTAATAATATAGGAGGGGGAAGTATAACGGAGGGGACGTACAACGGAGGAGGGAGTATATGGGAGGGGAAGTATAATCGAGGGGGAAGTAAAGTGAGAGAAGTATAACAGAGGGGAAGTATACGGGAACGAAGTATAATGGAGGGGATGTATAGGGCGTGAAAGTATAATGGAGAAAGTATAAGGGAGGGGAAGTATAATAAAGAGGAAGTATACGGAAGAGGAAGTTTTTTTTTTTTTTTTTTTTCAAAAAATTTCCAATTTTTTTTTTTTTGGAAAAATTTCTGTGGCCTTTTTTTCCGAAAATTTCATCTCTTTTACCTCTAAGCGATGTTTTCCTGGCCATTTAGACCAAAAAAACTTCTATTTTATGGTTTTTATGGATGTTTTTGTGGGTTTTTTAGTTTAAAAAAACATCTCTTTTACCTGTAAGGGATGTTTTCCTTGCTATTTAGACCAAAAAAACTCCAATTTTATCGTTTTAATGGATGTTTTGTGGGTTTTTTAGTTTAAAAAAACATCTCTTTTACCTCTAAGGGATGTTTTCCTTGCTATTTAGACCAAAAAAACTTCAATTTTATCGTTTTTGTGGGTTTTTTAGTTTAAAAAAAACATCTCTTTTACCTCTAAGGGATGTTTTCCTTGCTATTTAGACCAAAAAACTTCAATTTTATCGTTTTTGTGGGTTTTTTTAGTTTAAAAAAACATCCCTTTTTCCTCTAAGGGATGTTTTCCTTGCTATTTAGACCAAAAAACTTCAATTTTATCGGTTTTATGGATGTTTTTATGGGTTTTTTTAGTTTAAAAAACATCTGTTTTACCTCTAAGGGATGTTTTCCTTGCTATTTAGACCAAAAAAACTTCAATTTTATCGTTTTTGTGGGTTTTTTTAGTTAAAAAAAAAAAACATCTCTTTTACCTCTAGGGATGTTTTCCTTGCTATTTAGACCAAAAAAACTTCAATTTTATCGGTTTATGGATGTTTTTGTGGGTTTTTTTTAGTTTAAAAAAACATCTCTTTTACCTTTAAGGGATGTTTCCCTTGCTATTTAGACCAAAAAAACTTCAATTTTATCGTTTTTGTGGGTTTTTTTAGTTAAAAAAAAACATCTCTTTTACCTCTAAGGGATGTTTTTTCTTGCTATTTAGACCAAAAAAACTTCAATTTTATCGTTTTTATGGATGTTTTTGTGGGTTTTTTAGTTTAAAAAACATCTCTTTTACCTTTAAGGGATGTTTCCCTTGCTATTTAGACCAAAAACTTCAATTTTATCGTTTTTGTGGGTTTTTTAGTTTAAAAAAACATCTCTTTTACCTCTGAGGGATGTTTTCCTTGCTATTTAGACCAAAATAACTTCAATTTTATCGTTTTTATGGATGTTTTTTAGTATAAATTTGGGTTTTTTAAGTTAAGTTTTAAGTTTTATAAACTTATAAACGTATAAAACCCACAATTTACCATATTTTGAAAGTTTTTCTTGCCAACACCCGTTTAAACCAGAATCCCAGCCGTTCCCCGAATTGGCGGCAAGGAATGTAACCTTTTTGGAAATTTTCCTCAGATTTTGCGAAAGATATTTTACCAAATTTTCGGTCATTTTTCTCGACTTTTTAGCTGAGAAACATCTTTTTAACCAAATTTAAAGGAGTTTCCCTTGGAATTTTGGCCAGGAACACCATTTTTAATGGATTTTCAACATGCAAAAATGCTCTTTTCACCAAATTTTATGGCGTTTAGTATGAAGGTAGAAATAATGGGATTTTTGCGCTAGAGAGGTCCCTCTCGTAAGGGGTGGAAGTATAAAATTTCTCCCTACAGCATTGATAATTTTTTTACACCAAAAATTCTTAAATTATTTCTTGAAAGAAGGGGGAAGACCCTTCCCCAAATAACCCGATGTGGAGGGTATCACAATAACTTCTTTAAGGAAGTTAAAATGATTGTCTTCACCCAGCCAGGCCTCATGGAAAGGGGTGAAAAGCCCAAATTTCTCCCTACTACCAAAAAAGTATTTATAATCGGCGATGATCACTAATCACTTTTCTTCCTTTCTTCCCAAAGACATTGAGGGTATCACAATAACTCCTCTTTAAGAAAGTCAAAAATCCACCTGCTTCAATTTTGCCAAAAAATTATGAAATTTTCCACTTTTGCTTGAGTACCATTAATCATTTCAACAAGTACTTTCTATTTGAATAATTTATCAAACAATAAATTAAAAGTGGCCACTTGGTCAAAAACATTTTTTTTTTTGAAAAAGAAAACACAGATGTGACTTTCTAAGTAAGCATCAAGGTCAATTTCTTATCATAATTAAATAAAATTGCGCAATATTTTGCGTGAAAAAGAAACTTTTTTATGCCCTTTTTTTTAATTGTTACTGACAGCCTTTGACAACAAGAACGTTAACCTTTGTTAATGGCAATTTAACGTTTAATATCAAGGACGAATTGAGGATTCGTATGGAGGAAAAAGAAAATTAATAAAAAAAAACGGGTTGCGTATATAGGAATGTTTAAGGGCACCTTAGCCGGGTGAACGATCCAACATTTATTGTCTTGCGAGTCCCTTGGGGGCCCTCCTATTCAGACGAGATAATCACCATCTTACTCTCTGCCCTTGAAGGTTTTAAATCACGTGTGAAATTTTCTTTCTGCCTTCAAATAAAGTTTCGTAACGTTCTTTTGTTCTCGACGATCAACTGATTGAAACCCGTGTCTTTCAAACCTCAAAGGACTTATTAATCTCTAGTGTCATCCATTAGGTACTACAACGGCTCTTGAACCATAAAAATACTGGTCAGGAGCTAGCTCTCACGATAATACCCTCAAAGAACGGAAATTTAATAATTTTCACTCTCTTAAAAAAGTGATAATCCCGACTTTATGGAATTTTCTTCCATTTTTTGCCCAAAAAACTTGATTTTTGGGTGTTTTTTCTTTGTTATTCTGAAACTGTGTTTTTCTATGTTTTTGGCTTAAAAACTCCGATTTTATAAGGTTTTTGGGGAAACCTTTTTTATTCAATTTTAACTCGTTTTCCTAATTATTGGCATAAAAAAACAGGTTTTTCTAATCCTAAAAAACAAAGGAAAACGCCTGGTAAATTTGAAAATATTTTTTCCCTCAAAAAGCCCTCTTTTTATCAAAGTTTGGAGTACGTTAATCGGTTTTTTCCCAAAAAAACCCTGTAAAACCAATTTTTGTACCTTTTCTTTGGCAATTTTGCCAAAAAAATGTTCTTTTGCCAATTTTTGGCATAAAAACACCAGGTTTATCTAATCCAAAAAACACAAAGGAAAACGCCTGGTAAAATTTGAAAATATTTTTTCCCTCAAAAAGCCCTCTTTTTATCAAAGTTAAGTACGTTAATCGGTTTTTTCCCAAAAAACCCTGTAAAACCAATTTTTGTACCTTTTCTTTGGCAATTTTGCCAAAAAAATGTTCTTTTTGCCAATTTTTGGCATAAAAACACCAGGTTTATCTAATCCAAAAAACACAAAGGAAAACGCCTGGTAAAATTTGAAAATATTTTTCCCTCAAAAAGCCCTCTTTTTATCAAAGTTTGGAGTACGTTAATCGGTTTTTTCCCAAAAAACCCTGTAAAACCAATTTTTGTACCTTTTCTTTGGCAATTTTGCCAAAAAAATGTTCTTTTTGCCAATTTTTGGCATAAAAACACCAGGTTTATCTAATCCTAAAAAAAAAACAAAGGAAAACGCCTGGTAAAATTTGAAAATATTTTTTCCCTCAAAAAGCCCTATTTTTATCAAAGTTTGGAGTACGTTAATCGGTTTTTTCCCAAAAAACCCTGTAAAACCAATTTTGTACCTTTTCTTTGGCAATTTTGCCAAAAAAATGTTCTTTTTGCCAATTTTTGGCATAAAAACACCAGGTTTATCTAATCCTAAAAAAAACAAAGGAAAACGCCTGGTAAAATTTGAAAATATTTTTTCCCTCAAAAAGCCCTCTTTTTATCAAAGTTTGGAGTACGTTAATCGGTTTTTTCCCAAAAAACCCTGTAAAACCAATTTTTGTACCTTTTCTTTGGCAATTTTGCCAAAAAAATGTTCTTTTTGGCTGTTTTCAAAAAATTATAATTTAGGTAGCTGAGGAAGAATCCGAAACTTCCCTTAGCTTAATAAATGCTTACTACTTTTCAATTCTACCTTCTTTTTTTAAAAACTGGATTTCGGAAACGCACTGATAAAATTACGGTCCCCAGATCACCCTGATCGAAAATATTTTAACGGTTTTCCCACAAAACCTGTAAGAGCATTCAATTTCCTGTTAAACACGTTTTTTAGTGTCCAAAAAAAATGCATGTAAAAGTTAAATATACCTTCGGGTTATGAAAACGTTTAGTCTGGGCACATTCAGACGGTTTTTTTTCTATGTTTACACCGACTAGCATGAGCTATTAGTTTCTTTACACATACTTGTTGGCAATTTTCATTCTAAAACCGGTTCCCCTCTCACTTACGTTTATTCATTAACTTAAAAAAAATCTAAAGTAACCCTCTTTAAAAAAAAAATCGCAGAAAATAGGCCTTTGCACCTCCTTTCAAGAGTTGTGATTATTGAAGCTTTATCAAAAAGTACAAAAACATTTCAACTTTTTTTCTTTCGTAGTCGTCTTTTTGTGTCAGTTTTTGAGGCCAGAGAAAAAGGATTTTAAAAAGGGGGTTTAAGAGCTAATAGTACTTTAATCGCCGACTATAATTATCCTTCAGTAGGAAGAATCTTGGAAAACGAAAGCGAAAACAGAAAGTTTTTAGAATTCAGGAATTTTTTTAAAATATTCTTTTTTTATGAAGTTGCTAAACAACTTTTTAGGTTTTGTTGTGTTTTTTTTTTTTCTAAAAGGAGTCAGAAACTCGGGACGAATAATCATCCTTGTCCGAATTACGCGTGTAAATTGGATTCCAAATGTAGGAGGGCCGTAGGACCGCGAAGAAGAAGGCAGACTGGGAGAGACAATGTTCAGGTCGACGAACTTCCCCCTTGGCATCCCCCTCTCGTCTTCGTTCTCCTCCCTTTTTTTTCCTTTCCTCTCTTCGCGATCTCTTTCTCTCTTTTCGCCTTATCTTCCTTTCACTCTCCAAAGCGAGAGTGTGGACCCTATGACCCACTAGTCCCGCGAAATACGAAAAATTTTTTTCATATGAGAAAATATCCATTTTGGGTATTTGAAATTCCCAACTAAGTCCCCACTCTGAACTTGTCGAGCGGGTCCTCGACAAGGAAAAAAAATGTCGGGGAGGGGAGTATTGAGTAGGAAAAGAATCCCAGAGAAAAAAAAAAAACTTGTAAAAATGAGTCCGGTGTGGAATGCGAGTGTGCGAATGTTGACCCGTTCGGCCCTATATGAGCCCGACCCCTGCCAAAATGTATATTAATAGCTCAAACAACAACCCGCTCGGAGAGGCCTCTGTTTCTAATAAAGACGACCGCTTCTAATAGGTTATCATCCTGCCTTCAAGTCCCAGACCGGGGCCTTAAGTACGCCAGTTATGATTTACGAGTTCATGCTCCGAAGTCCGTTTCGTATAATTTTACTGCTACTCTTTTCAAACTCGCCAGTCAAACCGTATAGCGAATTTTTATGGCTTTAAAAGGTATTTTGTTTTATGTGGCTACGTTTCGATCCGGTTATCAGCACCGAAATAGATTTTTCTAGCGACCATTGATCCAGGGAAAAACGATGACAAAGGCCCTCGAAAATAGTCTTGATTAAGCGTCCAGGAAGTGCTCGACTACTTTGTTAAAATTAAGAAACTTCTTAGTTTAAAAATTGGTCCCCTGCCAATAATGTCAATCGGGAGCCTTTAATTTTTCAAGCCTTAATGAGCGAGCCATAAAATAAGGTTTATTTTTGTCATAGTTATGACGAAATTATTGTTTTTCGATAGTAAATTAGGGCAGCCATTAATAATTGATTATTCGAAAGGCAGAAGGAAAACTAATTCGACACTTGAGGAAAAAACTGTAGTTGATTGCAGGACTTCCTGGGAGCGGTACCGCTTTTTCCTCAGTTTTTCGTCCGAAAAAATTGTTTTGCAGGACATTTGGATTTTTAATCAAGGAGACCACTTTTTAACAAGGTTTTCAGTCTTTCCTTGATTGTTCTGCCAAAAATCACTTTTTTAAAATTTTTTTGGCGTCTTCCTCGATTTTCAGTAGCAATAAAATCCCTTTCTACGTGACTGTTAGCGTTGGATTTCATTTATCCAGAACTTACATAGTTCGTGGCATATTTAGGGTACACCTGAATACGGTGTCCAGGAAGGACGTGAGTGGAGGGAAATTATTCCGGTCAATATGACGGGTTGGCCATCCTGAGTTCGCTTATCGAATGGAAGAGTGAAACCTCATGCAGATAATGAGGTTTCAAACGGTTTATCGTTTGTTTTGGTTTTTGTTTTATGACCTTGTTAGATAGATTTCTTGTTAATTTTGCATTCAAATAACTCAAATAAATGTAAGTTTTATTGAAATAGAAAAATCTCTCTTTATTTTGTTTTGAACAGCTTTAAAAAGTGAAATCTTTCACATAGCAAATTAAAATTTTAACTGAGAATTTGTAAGTTGCCAAGTCAAACATCCTGTAGGTGACGTATGACCGCCTTGTTTACAGAACTGACCTGGCCTAACATCAAAGAGTGTTAATGAGGCAAATGTGTTCGAGTCTTGCGAACCTTCAGACAGCCTTTGCCAAATCATCTTTTTTTTTTAAATGAGAAAATAGGATTAATTGAAATACAGCGAAAAAAAAAATTGTTGGTGTCTCTGGCGTAAAATCAAATCTCGTTATATTTTTTCGGTTTTTTTCGACTCGTAAGGAGTAAAATGTTTTAATTAAAATAACTTGCATTCATAGGACTTGAGCCAAGTTTTTAGAGACAGGTGAAGGCCTTAGTCTATGAACGGATGATGAAAAAGCAGATTTTCAATTGAAAAACCGACCTTGGGGTAGGTCGAGCGCACAAAATGGATGAAAAAATAGCCAAGTTGCTTTTTGTGTGAAATTTTCTTCCTCAAACATAATTCATTTACACATTTGATTATATTCAGGAGCAACGGTACCGTTTTGACAGGAATTACGAAGTCAAATGTCGACGGTGGGCCGAGTCTTGACCCCTACTCTTTGGTGGATTAGCATATCTCTTCATTCCTGTCAACCTGATTTGGTAGTCAACTGGACGAAAAAACACTTCCGCCTGAACCCCAATATTCCTCCGGGTCATCCCTCACCCACCCTTTTAAAAATATATTCACCGACCGAAATTTTTTCCTGCGAGGACAAAAACATCTCGCGTGAAAGTTCACTCTTTTTATTTAGTTCTCAATAAATCAACCGATTTGTGATGATTTGTGAAGATGGTTTCTGAGGCAAAAAAACCGTTGAAATTTCCGTGAAATAACATTTAAAAATGGAATTCTTGGCCATAAACAAGAAAACGTTCTAAAATCCTGCAAATAGTTGAAAAATTGGAACTCTCGCACTATTAGGACAGGAAAACGCCTTAAAATCCCCCAAAAAGGTAGTTTATTTGACAAAAGGATGAAAAAAAAGCTCAAAAATCCCGTTTTTTTGGGTAAAAAACTAAGGAAAACTCAGGAAAAATCCAGTTTATTGGTCGTTAAAAAAGAAAGTTCTTCATTTCTTGAAAATCCTGCAAAAAGATGGTTTTTCTGGCAAAAAACCGTTGAGAATTCCAAGAAATCCCATTTAAAATTGGAATTCTAGGGCCTTTAATAAAGAAAACGATTTAAAATCCCCCAAAAATGTTGTTTATATGACAAAAGGAAGAAAAGCTCAAAAATCTCGTTTTTCTGGGGCAAAAAAGTAAGGAAACTCATAAAAAATCCAGTTTATTGATCTTTAAAAAAGAAAGTTCTTCATTTCTTGAAAATCCTGCCAAAAGGTGGTTTTTCTGGCAAAAAACCGTTGAGAATTCCAAGAAATCCCATTTAAAATTGGAATTCTAGGGCCTTTAATAAAGAAAAACGATTTAAAATCCCCCAAAAATGTTGTTTATATGACAAAAGGAAGAAAAAGCTCAAAAATCTCGTTTTTCTGGGGCAAAAAAGTAAGGAAAACTCATAAAAAATCCAGTTTATTGATCTTTAAAAAAGAAAGTTCTTCATTTCTTGAAAAATCCTGCCAAAAGGTGGTTTTTCTGGCAAAAACCGTTGAGAATTCCAAGAAATCCCATTTAAAAAATGGAATTCCAGGCCCTTAATATAGAAAAACGCCCTAAAAACCTGCAAAAAGGGTGTTCGTTGGATAAGGACTAGAAACCTGTCTTAACTCGCAACTCAACTTTTAGGGGCCAATTTTTTTAAATCACTCTCATAAAAATAAATGGCGATTCGACTGCTTTCTGGTGTTCAGTTAATGAAGTTAGCTTGATAAATCGGTTTCAGACCTAATTTCCTTTTAGAAACCAGTCATTTTTTAGACGCCCTAAAGTCTTCTGGCCTAGAAATACCCTTTTATCAAGATTTTCTGCTGTTTTTCTATTAAGGGAACTCATTTTTAGTATGCAGGAAGCTTCATATTTCGAAGGCAGGAATCGTTCAATGTCAAATATGACGGGTTTGATTCCGTGCTTTGTTCACACCCTGGACGTTCGCGGAAAAACGTCTGCGGCTTAAATTATTCAAAAACGCAGCTCTTTTACAAATTACGCGAATTTAAATTTAAAAATTGTGCAAAGGCTTTCAATTATCACCCGTGTGCGAAGATACTGTAAACAACTCTCACTTTTAGACCGTTTCTTGATTTTATGATTACATGGGAAGGAAAAATTAAATCCTTGATTTTCTGTCGAAATTACGTCTAATGAGATAGGGGCGAGGGCGCTGCTTACTAGCCTTGACTAGATCCCGTCCCGCCAGCCACGCCACTCGGTACTGACCTACACCAATTTTCAAAGCCACCTACACCTTCCTTCATAACTATAATTACACACCTCCGTATCTACGCGTAAAATAAATCCTGCGCCTCTTAAATATTGATTTTTTCTTATCTCTCTGGAAGATAAAAAAAAGAACCTTTATAATCATTTTTTTTCTAATTTTAAATCGTGAAGTTCCCAGAAATCAGGCTTGCATTGAGTCCTTGACCACAAACCCACAAAGTTCTTTTAGCGACTCTTCTTTACTTCAGACATTTTTGATGTAATGGACTCAAGGACCTCTTTTTCAAAAAAAGAGGCGGCGCAACGAATTTCTGGCAAAAAAAAAGGAGACTTGTGCATGAGAGTGCGAAAATATAAAAAGCCATTTTTTCTTCAAAAAGAACTTCTAATTTCCAAACATTTAGATTTCGGCACTGCTGCCAGCTTTCTCACAGAAGATGGCAAGGCCACCGTTCGCGTGTCCAAATCCTATGTAATTTCCAAGATCGTTTACCCCAGGTCATTTTTAAAACTTTTTTTTTTCCAACTTGCACAAAATTATCGGTTTTCTAGAATATTCCATAAACTAATATTAGAAACATCAAATCTAGCCATGGAATTAGCGTCTATTTTTAGATTGTTTGAAATTACAGGTTTTTTAATCGTGATGTAATTTTTGAGATTTTGGCTTTTAGGCGATGAACAAACCTGTTGAACCACAAAACATCCTTGCCACTTCCTTGACCTAACTAAAAAAAATTGTGGTCTATTTTTCGTTAGATATCCTTCCTTACAAATTAACCAGCTGGGTTCAAGGGAGGCCAACCTGATTTGCAGTTGTGCCAACTTGTAGCCTCACTTATTTCTGGGTTTAATCAAGGTAAAAGATTTTTTTTTCGCTCTCTTTCTTCTCATTTGAACCCCTCACGTTTCTGATATCGTGCCTCAAGTTTTGACAAAATAAATCGTGATTCCGATAGCGATCTTGTTGGCCTAGGTCAGGCTCAAAGCCATTGTGGCATTGTCTATCCACAAGGCCAAAAGTCCCCTTTCAACTGCAACGAAAAAAAATCTAATTTTCTTTTTTTTTTCTGGTATGCTGTTTATGCGCTTTATTATGGTAATAACATCTCGGATTCATATATTTTGCATTTTTCTTTTCTTTTTCGACATAATGGTTAAAAAATGAAGAAAAAAAATTGCGCACATAACCCATTTTGAGCAGTGCGTTATACAGGGTGTCCGGAAACACATGGCAAGCGCCTGGGAGAGCGTTAAAAGTGGTTTTACGAAAAAAAGTTAAATGTAAACCCCCCTTAATTTAAATCAAAGAATTTGATGGTGTAGTTTAAAATCCGCCTGGATATACAGGGTGTCCCAGACACAACCTAACTTCGTTATTTCAAATGAGAGCCCCTATTTTTTATTTCAGATTCGTAATCTACGCAAATTTCAAGTAGATTTGAGTACTCATATGACGATTTCGGACAACTTTTAAAAAATGTCAAAATTTAGCGTTTTTTGCGCTAAAATCCGTTAAAATTGACCTAGGAGACTCGTTTTTTTTTTTTAATTCCACTTATTTTTTCCCGAAGAATCCAACTGTCTCAAATTTGAGCATCTTCGCATTCTGCATCACGAGATTTCGTCGCTAATGGCCTTTTTTCAAGTTAGAACCCAAATTTTAGTTCAGAAATGAAAATTAGCACTTGTTGAAAGGAATTTTTCTTTCGGACCACAAATTTTGAAAGAGCTACAGCGTCTTTTGTGTTTATGCATCAAAATTAAAATTCCGTCAACAAATCGCTAATTTCCATTTTTGAAGTATGGAATTTGGAGTTAAACTTGAAAAAAGGCCATTAGCGACGAAATCTCGTGATGCAGAATGCGAAGATGCTCAAATTTGAGACAGTTGGATTCTTCGGGAAAAAATAAGTGGAATTAAAAAAAAACGAGTCTCCTAGGTCAATTTTAACGGATTTTAGCGCAAAAACGCTAAATTTTGACATTTTTAAAAGTTGTCCAAAATGTCATATGAGTACTCAAATCTACTTGAAAATTTGCGTAGATTACGAATCTGAAATAAAAAATAGGGGTTCTCATTTGAAATAACGAAGTTAGGTTGTGTCTGGGACACCCTGTATATCCAGGCGGATTTTAAACTACACCATCAAATTCTTTGATTTAAATTAAGGGGGTTTACATTAACTTTTTTTCGTAAAACCACTTTTTAACGCTCTCCCAGACGCTTGCCATGTGTTTCCGGACACCCTGTATAAGTGGATATTTTGTTAAGAAACAAAAAAAATCTTCTATGCTTAAAATTTTCTGCAGTATGTAGGCATAGGAAAAATTGGCAGTCGGAAGATTGGAAACTAGGGTTCTTCGTTGTGTGTAATGGGCTAAGATTCAGTTCTTACTGTCAAATTTCGTGGGTTAGTGGCCAACGTCTATGACTCATCCGAGTCGGGAATCTAATCCAGGAAGTGGTTGTTACTTCCTTAATGAGAAGTTATTGCATTACTCTGTAGAGGGTCATCCAGATTTCTTGATTTTAGGGTGCCATGGGATACCTCAAATCCGGCAATGATAAAGAGTTTGAGAGGGTAGTAGCGGAACATGTGTTTGACTTGAAATAAGTTTAATTTGTCCGGTCGGTGGAATGTTAAGAGCACATTGTTATGGCTACTCGCCTTCCCACTTAATCTTCTTCACCTTTACGTTTCGTAATCGTCAATTTTTTTTCCTCCTCTTCTCTCAGATTTTTATGAATCCTCCCCCTCTCGGCAGTCACCTGCTAGCGCTTCCCCACTCTCTCATACTAGGAATGCAGAGATCCATCCTGATCGTGACTTTAATTATAAGTCGAGTCTCCTCCAGCTGCATACATGAGGTTACTCTCCTCTCCTTTTATACCGGTTCTTGTTGTGAGTCAGTCAATCAGCCATTCCACCGTTTAATAGCTAAAAGGAGAAAGTGAATCTATATCTTCCCTTTTATATAAAAAAAAAGTTTTCTCTCTTTTTCTTAAATATTGAAGTAATTATTTTTCATTCGTGTCTCTGGTGGCTTCTTCTTTAGTTTGTGATTGATGGCGACCTGTTCCGGGACGACGGATTCAAGGACATACTGCATTCCACTCCGTCAATAGCAAAGTCGTATTTGGAAAGCTTTTGATTATAACCTGTTATATAAAATTAAATAAAATTCCCAGACGTCTTAAATTCGTCAAAATCGGACCCGAACAAAAATAAATAACTAAATCGTTCTCTGTTGTCAATTATATTTGATAAACTACTCCACATTGGGCTGTAAATCCTCGATCCCGGCTATCATCCCATGGTAACGATTGTAAGACGGAAACGGTTATTACTAAACTATAATCAATAAAAAAGGCCGAAAGTAACAGGGACTCAGCGGTCAAAGACCAAGTCCATATTGCCAATGTCCTGGAAGAGAAGTTATCCTCCATGCCTGGTTTTTGGAACTTCAGGCACCTGCTAACAGGGGCTCAGCAGTCAAAGACTCATGCCCATCCTCGGCTGTATATGAGAGCCCAAAAGTACCTATTGTGCCATCAATGTCTGCTTTTTAGAACTTCCAGCCCCTAATAAACAGGGGCTCAGCTGTCAAAGACTCAAGCCCACAGGGCTGTATTTCCTTTTTAATGTCTTGGAAGAGAAGTTAATGTATCCTCCATTTCTGGTTTTCGATACTTCAGGCCCCTGCTAACAGGGGCTCAGAGTCAAAGACTCAAGCCCATATCCTTGGCTGTATATGAGAGCCCAAAAGTACCTATTGTGCCATCAATGTCTGCTTTTTGGAACTTCCAGCCCCTAATAAACAGGGCTCAGCTGTCAAAGACTCAAGCCCATATCCTTGGCTGTATATGAGAGCCCAAAAGTACCTATTGTACCATCAATATCTGCTTTTTGGAACTTCCAGCCCCTAATTAACAGGGGCTCAGCTGTCAAAGACTGAAGCCCATAGGGGCTGTATTGCCTTTTTAATGTCTTGGAAGAAAAGTTAATGTACCTATCCTCCATTTCTGGTTTTCGATACCTCCATTTCTTCAGGCCCCTGCAAACAGGGACTCAGCTGTCAAAGACTCAAGCCCATATCCTCGGCTGTAAATGAGAACCCCCAGAGTACCTATTGTGCCATGAATGTCTGCTTTTTGGAACTTCCAGCCCCTAATAATCAGGGGCTCTGCTTTCAAAACACTCAAGCCCATATCCTTGGCTGTATAGAGAGCCCTTGAGTACCTATCGAACCACCAATGTCTTTTGGAACTTCCAGCCCCTAATAACAGCGGCTCACTGTCAAAGACTTATGCCCATATCCCATAGAGAGCCCTTGAGTACCTATCGAACCACCAATGTCTGCTTTTTGAACTTTCAGCCCCTAATAAACAGGGACTCAGCTGTCAAAGACTCAAGCCCATATCCTAGCATGTATAGAAAGCCCTAGGGTACTGTACTCGCCATGTTTGGCTTTTGGAATTGCTGCTTACTGTCGTTCATTTCCGGATTCATAATCCAATTTCTACCTTTCACAGAATCTATCTTTCGTAGAACCTTAAGGCAAAAGATACTTTTAAAAATAGCAGAGATTGGTAGCCCTGGTGACTATTTTGAAAAAAAACTTTAGTAATTATTTCGACGCACTTGAGAAAACGATTTTCTCTTATTTTAGCGGGACAGGTTTTTTAGATATAACAGTAATCGTTATGTCAACATACCTACCAAGGTGAACCTTGAAGTTAATGAAACAGTCGTTTACACGGGGAAAAAAAAATTTTTTTTTTCCTCGATGATACATTATTTGAAAAATTGAGGAAGACTTGTTTTTCCGCGGTCCAGGTAATCGAGAAGGTGTGCTATTAATATCGAAAGGCGTCGATTTTCCTCCCCTCTCTTACGTCCGTGTCAAACCCAGCTTTTTACGTCGTTTACATTTAACGTGTTGGACCGTATAAAAAGTGTTCAAGGCGCCGTTCAAACCGCATCCTGACTTTCCAATTATTTTTCTATATTGCAGAACTTGTTTGAAATGTCTCAATTTAAAAACAAAATTAACTACTTCGGGTGATTCTCTATTTTGTTTTTGCTAACTGAACTTCCATTTTCGGTGTTTCCTGGCTCTTTTTGCCCATAAACTCCCGTTTTAAAGCTTTTTTTTAATTTTTTCATGATGGTTGAAGAGTCCTTCGGTTTTTCTATCACAAAAACACACTTAGCGCCAGTCTACTATTGAATAAAATTTTAAACGTTTTTTTTATTAAGGAGGTATGATGGTTTTTAAGTGACTTGCTTTGCGAATTTTTCGTTGTTAACAACGGTTTTCGGTTTTTCCCTTCTATCTCGGAAACCGTCGCTCAAAACGAAAAAATGTCCAAAGTAAAGTTGTAGGTACTAAAATTTACTACATAAAATATCTTATTAGTTTTTTCCGTCAGAGCAATACTTTAGGAGATATGGAAGTATTTAAGTTGGTTGCTTTGCAAATTTTTCGTTGTTAACAACGGTTTTCGGTCTTTCCCTTTATCTCGAAAACCGTCGCTCAAACGAAAAAATGTCCAAAGTAAAAGTTGTAGGTACTAAAATTTACTACATAAAATATCTTATTAGTTTTTTCCGTCAGAGCAATACTTTAGGAGATATGGAAGTATTTAAGTTGGTTGCTTTGCAAATTTTTCGTTGTTAACAACGGTTTCGGTCTTTCCCTTTATCTCGAAAACCGTCGCTCAAAACGAAAAAATGTCCAAAGTAAAAGTTGTAGGTACTAAATTTACTACATAAAATATCTTATTAGTTTTTTTTCCGTCAGAGCAATACTTTAGGAGATATGGAAGTATTTAAGTTGGTTGCTTTGCAAATTTTTCGTTGTTAACAACGGTTTTCGGTCTTTCCCTTTTATCTCGAAAACCGTCGCTCAAAACGAAAAAATGTCCAAAGTAAAAGTTGTAGGTACTAAAATTTACTACATAAAATATCTTATTAGTTTTTTCCGTCAGAGCAATACTTTAGGAGATATGGAAGTATTTAAGTTGGTTGCTTTGCAAATTTTTCGTTGTGAGCAATGGTTTTCGGTTTTTCCCTTCTATCTCGGAAACCGTCGCTCAAAACGAAAAAATGTCCTAAGTAAAAGTTGCAGGTACAAAGATTTCCTATAAAAATTCCTTTATTCATTATTTGGGTAAGAGCAATATTTAAGGAGTCATGAGGTTAAAACTAATAATCCTACAGAGCCTATCTGAAAACTTAAAGCCTTCATATCTCCTAAAATATTGCTCTGACGGAAAAAACCAATAAGATATTTTATGTAGTAAATTTTTGTAGCTACAACTTTTACTTAGGACATTTTTTCGTTTTGAGCGACGGTTTCCAAGATGGAAGGGAAAAACCGAAAACCGTTGCTCACAACGAAATATGTACAAAGCAACCAACTTAAAAACATCATATCCCCTTAAATAAAAAATAATTAATGGTGAAAAAATAATTTTAAAAGTTTTGAAAGTTGGTATTTAAAATTCATTTTGAATAGAATGATCCTAACCTTTGAACTGTAGGGCGACGCTCTTGTCAGTAATATAATCGCAAATCTCTCTTTTTTATTTATTGCGCTTTTATTTTAATATATTTTTTTATATGTAGAATTTTCGTGAATATAAAACGGAGTTAAATAACAAAAAGGTAGCTGCCCCCGAATCCTTATGTAAGAGATCCCCACCCGACAAACGGAGCCGATTCCCTATTTACTTTCCGCTCTTTACGACATCGTTACACGAGCGTGAACAGTAGAAAATGGCCAAAAAAATTCTTCTATGGCCTAAAAGGCCTAATCCTTGATTTAGCGTTATAAAAGTAAACTTGTACAAGGAAGTAGAAAACTCAAAAATCGCCTTTTTATTTTTTCAAGGTGATAGGATTTGAATAAAAGAATCCTCATCTGACACTGCTACCGAATTTGCATACGAAACGCGAAATTGTATAAAATCCGCATAAAACTGGATCTTAAGATTATTCTTATTTATTTTAGACTTAAGTCAAAACAGCTTAAAGTAGGACCTTTATCATTTAAATCGATGGCCTTTCTTTAACCTGGGGTTTTAGATGTCTGGACGTTTCAAACTTGACATCCTTGAGAAAAACCTGTCCGGAAAAAAAAGGAAAATTTTTGCTGACCTGGTTTTATGGATCAGTGGTTACAGTCCTAAGGAATAATCAGTTTTACCCTCCATTTCGAGATTTTGGGTCTAACTTTGGATCTTCACCGATCATAAGTTTGTCCGTGGTTCCGGCCGGCCGTCCGTAGCATTTTTTCCAGAACACTTTACAGCCACAGCGTAGAAGCTCGTCATTTTTTTTCGAAGTGTACAGAATGGAAAGAAAATTAAAAACTTCCTATGCATTTAGAATGCCTTATCATGAAATTCAATCGGAATCGAATCTTTTATTCGAGAATCGAATAAAAGTTGCCTATTTCTAAACATAGTCTTGGGAGGAGGGTGGGTGAAACTCGTTGGGCGGCGCCATGAGAGCCATAACTCGATGTTGAACCTCGCGGAAGAAATTAGGACTCTGGGGAATGAGGTCCGTTGGGTGAAACGTTCGGCTTTCACCTCCTGCATAGTGCATCGGCGTGGGCGACTCCTGGGAGGCTTTCTCCGGACATAGGGTTGTTTAGAGTCGAGGGGGAGGTGAAAACTGCAGTGACCGGTTTTCAAAACATGGCCGTTAACCATTTTTTTCTCTCTCTTTCAAGGGTGCTTTCACGGAACTAAATAGCGGATAGATCTATCCTGACCCCATCTCGCCTTATTCAAGACCCTTTTTTGCATTTTAATCTTAATTATACCCGCTGACCTTTTAAATCTAGAACCGTAAACAGATTTAAAATATTACAACTTGTTTATCCACCTATCGATTTTAAATTCTTTTTTCGATTAGTGTAATGGAGTACAGAAATTTTCCTGTATTTTTAGAAGTAATTAGCCCGATATTTTAAGAGGCTTAACTTGCTTTTTCTACGCTCTTCCTCCAGGTTCAAGGTCCCAAATACCTCTACGAGTTCAAGTATACTGAGAAACAATTTGCATCTGTCTCATTTAAACCATCGATTAACTCGGGAGGGATTAACGAACTCTATTTTTTCGTGTGCAAAATTTATTTTGTCTTTTGGACTTTTTTTCCTCGTTGTTTGGATTGCTCTCCTTATCCATCAGTGATGGGTCAACAAGATTCTATTTGGAAATGGGTGTATAAAAAAATATTCCAAGTTTGTTGCACCCGAATCTTTGGGTCTTCATCAAAATGCATGAAAGCGGACGTTTTCTGAAAGCACGTGATGTGCTTATAAGGGACACTCAATCTACGTATGTAAACGCAGTGGGGGTCGTCATGCCGGACAGAAAGTAAAAGAAGTATTGTCCTTAGCGGCTATTCTTTTTTATCGCTGTTACTGACCAAAAACACCCTTTTTTGGGGGGGGGGGGTTTCCAATGTTTTCCTAGGTTTTCCAATATCCTGTTTAACTTCCTTAAAGAAGTTATTGTGATACCTCTACGTCGGGTTTTTGGGGTCTTCCAGACCTCGTAGGGTCAAATCGAATATTGATCTTTACCGATCTCAACTTTGTCTGTGGTGCCGGCCGGCCGTAGCATTTTTTCCAGAACACTTTACGGCCACAGTTTTCAACCGATTTTCACCAAATTTTCTTTAGTCGGTGAACAAGAAACTAACGAGTGCAATTTTTGAATTTCGAAAAAAATGGCGGAGATATGTCTGTAAAATTGAAATTTTAAAAAACTCGCTGCGGCCGAACCGTTTGGTCCGATTTTCACCAAATTTTCACCAATTACTCCTTATATTTTTAAAGAATTTTTGGTGTTAAAAATTTTTTTTTTTTACATAAAGTATCATTTTAGTAAGGAGAAATTTCATACTTCCACCCGTTACTAGAGGGTCCTCTCTTGCGCAAAAACCCCATTTTTTCTACCTTGATACTAAGAAAAAAATTTCGGGGGAAAAAAAACTCGGAAAATTTTTTGAAAAAAAAAAATAAATAAAAAAACTTAGAACAAAAAAAAACTTCCCCCTCCGTTATATGTACTTCCCATCCATTATACTTACCCCTCCGTTATACTGCCCCTCCTTTGTACTTCCTCTTCCGTTATGCTTCCTCCTCCGTTATACTTCCCCTCCTTTGTACTTCCTCTTCCTTTATACTTCCCCTCCGGTATACTTCCCCCTCAGTTATACTTTTCCTCCTTATACCTCCTCCCTTTATACTTCCCCCTCCGTTATACTTCCCCTCCTTTGGACTTCCTCCTCCGTTATACTTCCCCTCCTATATATTTCCCCCTCTATTATACTTTCCCTCCTTATACTTCCCCCTCCGTTATACTTCCCCTCTTTTATACTCCCCCTCCTATATTTTTCTTCTCTGTAAGGAAGTTTTCGTTGGAAGCTCTTCAAATAAGTACTTTTTCTTGATTTCCTGCTGTTATTGGCCAGGAAACACCCTTTTTGGGCGTTCTTCATAGGTTTTTACCAAAAAACATTCCTTTTCCTTACTTCATTACTGCTTAAGAAACACCCCTTAAACTCCCAGAAAAGAGTCACATAACTTCAAAATTCTTCATTTTAAACATGGCGCTGTTATCACGTTTCCTCTATACATATCAATATTTTCGTTATCTTATTTCTGTAAGAGCAGAAAAATTTTGTAAAAATTAGTGATTCTAATTTTAGTTAGCTTGGAGGCAGACCTTGAACTTGACAGTAAAATTCCTTTCCGAAAGTCATTTTTTGGGAAAATGAAGGCCGAAAAATATTTCGATAGTCAGAACTTGTGCGGTCTTTCTTCTCCCTCGTTTATTCATCACATTTAGGGATCTTTTTTAAATTTTTGTCCTTAAATCTTCGTTTTCTTCGAAATATTTTTTGTTCGCTTTTTGTAAAAAAAGTTCCATGCGAGTTACCGAATTTTTTTCGGGCAGGAGAGTCTCTTTAAATAAAAGTAGTTTTAAATTGTTAAATTGCCTTCCTGTCAATCTATCACTTAATCTATGGCCCCTCAAACATTAAACTTGCTATTGAAAGAGTGCAATTGTGTAATTGCAGAAACGTTCTACGTTTCTTCAAATAATAGATCTGCATTAGAGCAATTATCTTACTGAATCTGACATACGATGAAAAATGCCTTTTAATTCTCTTCATTTGCGGCGATCTATTTTTTCCCCATGGATGAATTGCGTGGACAGTTTTTTTTTAAGAAAGAAAAAAAGGAGACATTTTTGTGTTTTTGCATGGGATTTGACTTTTTACTGGGGAAATGTAGGACAATACAGGGTGTCCGGAAACACATGGCAAGCGTCTGGGAGAGCGTTAAAAAGTGGTTTTACGAAAAAAGTTAAATGTAAACCCCCCTTAATTTAAATCAAAGAATTTGATGGTGTAGTTTAAAATCCGCCTGGATGTACAGGGTGTCCCAGACACAACCTAACTTCGTTATTTCAAATGAGAACCCCTATTTTTTATTTCAGATTCGTAATCTACGCAAAATTTCAAGTAGATTTGAGTACTCATATGACGATTTTGGACAACTTTTAAAAAATGTCAAAATTTAGCGTTTTTTGCGCTAAAATCCGTTAAAATTGACCTAGGAGACTCGTTTTTTTTTAATTCCACTTATTTTTTCCCGAAGAATCCAACTGTCTCAAATTTGAGCATCTTCGCATTCTGCATCACGAGATTTCGTCGCTAATGGCCTTTTTTCAAGTTAGAACCCAAATTTTTAGTTCAGAAATGAAAATTAGCACTTGTTGAAAGGAATTTTTCTTTCGGACCACAAATTTTGAAAGAGCTACAGCGTCTTTTGTGTTTATGCATCAAAAATTAAAATTCCGTCAACAAATCGCTAATTTCCATTTTTGAAGTATGGAATTTGGAGTTAAACTTGAAAAAAGGCCATTAGCGACGAAATCTCGTGATGCAGAATGCGAAGATGCTCAAATTTGAGACAGTTGGATTCTTCGGGAAAAAATAAGTGGAATTAAAAAAAAACGAGTCTCCTAGGTCAATTTTAACGGATTTTAGCGCAAAAAACGCTAAATTTTGACATTTTTTAAAAGTTGTCCAAAATTGTCATATGAGTACTCAAATCTACTTGAAATTTTCCGTAGATTACGAATCTGAAATAAAAAATAGGGGTTCTTATTTGAAATAACGAAGTTAGGTTGTGTCTGGGACACCCTGTATATCCAGGCGGATTTTAAACTACACCATCAAATTCTTTGATTTAAATTAAGGGGGGTTTACATTTAACTTTTTTTCGTAAAACCACTTTTTAACGCTCTCCCAGACGCTTGCCATGTGTTTCCGGACACCCTGTATGTGCATTTTCCGTTCTGCGGGGGAAAAAAAATTTTTTCCTTATAGTCTTTGCTACCGCCACAAATTCACTCAATATCATCGCTGTACCACTGCCACCTACATCGCTATACCACTTAACCTCCATCGCTATACCACTGCCACCTACATCAGTATTCAGTAAACCACTGCCACCTACATCGCTATACCACTTAACCTCCATTGCTGTACCGCAGCCACCTACATCGCTATACCACTACCACCTCCATCGCTATACCACTGCCACCTACATCAGTATTCAGTATACCACTGCTACCTACATCGCTATACCACTTAACCTCCATTGCTGTACCGCAGCCACCTACATCGCTATACCACTACCACCTCCATCGCTATACCACAGCCACCTACATCAGTATTCAGTATACCACTGCCACCTACATCGCTAGAGGAACTTGGTCGGGCCATTTCCCCCCCCCCCCCCCCCATGCGTTATGTTGTAAAAAAATGTGTGAAAAAAGGTCGTTAAATTTACATTATACCTACATTTTTTTTTCTATTTGTAACCTTTTATTGTTTTGAGACACGTGCTGTAGTATCGTACGACCCTGATTTGCGTCAACCGAATCAATATTTGTCCTTAATGATTTGGCTCGGTCCAAGGTCGACTCTGAGTAGTAGGAGAAGAGGGTTAATTGTGTTGCTAATAAATAAGAAAATGATCATTCACAAATCAGAGATATTGACGAGGTCGTTGATACTGTGGCATTGTAAAAATTGAAAGAGTTTTTAAAAAATTTTTTATCAATTTTAATCTTGAGGTCGTGATCTTTGCCGAAAAATGGTAATAGCATAAGAGAAAATAGTTGATAAGTTTTTGATTGGGCGTTCTTTGTGCTTGATGTTGAAAAGGAGTAACAATTGTGGGATGACTCCCAGGGACGGACCTAGGGACAAAGCTTGTTGCTTCATCATCGCTAGTCCGGCCCCAGGGGGATTTCGCCGAAGAAAAGGAGTGTGGGTCTTCATTAGTGCAATGATCGAAGTGGGGGTGATCGACGGGGGTTGCCCCCCGGGCACCGCGTCCGAACCTGCAAGGGATTCAAGGACTCCCCCGCCGAACAGTCCTACTGTCAAGTTCATTACCCACTAACACAAAACGTGACTCAATTTGACAATAGACTATGCAAAACGGGAGGATGTCTCCACGCATAAGGGACAAAAAATAAAAATGAATCTTTTCTCAAAAAAACTTCTGAATCCCAGAAGTTAAGGATATTCGGAAAACTTAAAAATTTTGAGCTCTCTCAGCCAAATTTTACTTTCCCAACATTTTCATGGAAATCCGATGGTTTTTTAAATCAAAGTTGCGAATCGTCAAAAAACCAAGAAAAACTGTCAAACTTCCATTTTTATGGAGGAAATTACGCTTTAAAAGAGGATCTCTTCAACAAAAATTGGGAAATTGGGGAGCACGAAATGCAGAGAAAAGGGATCTTTGAACAAAAAGAAATGTAACAAAAACTGCAATACTTTCTTGGACAATAAAATCGAGAAAAATGCCTAACGTAGGGATAAAAGGGGAGTTTTTCAGCCAAAATACCTTGAAAAATGCTCGTAAATCCAGTAAAATGGGAGTTTTTCTGCAAATAGACCATGAAAAATGCTCGTAAATCCAGTAAAATGGGAGTTTTTCCAGCCAAATACCTTGAAAAATGCTCGTAGATCCAGTAAAATGGGAGTTTTTCAGCAAAAAACCTTGAAAAATGCTCGTAAATCCAGTAAATGGGAGTTTTTCTGCAAATAGACCTTGAAAAATGCTTGTAAATCCAGTAGAATGGGAGTTTTTTTAGCCAAAAGACCTTGAAAAATGCTCGTAAATCCAGTAAAACGGGAGTTTTTTTAAAAGAAAAATACCTTGAAAGATGCTCGCAAATCCAGTAAAATGGGAGTTTGTTCAGCAAAAGACCATGAAAATGCTCGTAAATCCAGTAAAATGGGAGTTTTTCAGCAAAAAGACCTTAAAAATGCTCGTAATCCAGTAAAATGGGAATTTTTCAGCAAAAACCTTGAAAAATGCTCGTAAATCCAGTAAAACGGGAGTTTTTTGCAGATAGACCTTGAAAAATGCTTGTAAATCCAGTAAATGGGAGTTTTTTTAGCCAAAAGACCATGAAAAATGCTCGTAAATCCAGGAAAACGGGAGTTTTTTTTCAAGAAAAGACCTTGAAAATGCTCGCAAATCAGTAAAATGGGAGTTTTTCAGCCAAAAGACCTTGAAAAATGCTCGTAAATCCAGGAAAACGGGAGTTTTTTTTTTTTTTTAAGAAAAAGACCTTGAAAGATGCTCGCAAATCCAGTAAAATGGGAGTTTTTCAGCCAAAAGACCTTGAAAAATGCTCGTAAATCCAGTAAAATGGGAGTTTTCTTTGACAATAAAAAATCCAAAAATCCTATAAAAAGTGAGTTTCCTGAAGGAAAACTCCAAAAGATGTGGTCTAAGTGACCCTTAGACCAAAAATCATATAAAATGGTTTTCAAAACGTCAAAAAATCATGTACTGCAGCCGAAAAAAAAAAAACTGAATCGCCTGAGGGATTTCAAAAGATTTTTTTTCTGGGCCATTATTTGAGAAGTGGAACAAAATGGTTCAGCCCCTCGTTTACGTTCTGATGAGCCCTTTTTGGGTCGCTTTTTCTCAAAAAAAGAAAAAGAAAAAGAAAAAAAAGGGTCATTGATTCCAGGTCAGTGTACTCCCTTCTCAGAATCTGAAGATTCGCCCGGAATCCCTTCGATTTCCGGGCGGAGATCGAAAGTGGTAGGCTCGTGTATTATTAGTCACGCCTTTACGGCGATTCCAAGAAGGAAAAAAAAACAAAAACAATGTTTTTAACGACTGAGCTTTATGAACTATAAAATCGTCTTTTATGTTCAAATTTTAATGTACCTACGTCTTTAAAACGGTTCGAAAACGTGTCTTTGGGTTAAACGAAAGGGAAATTTTTTTTCTCTCCCGGAGACCGCTCCCGGGACCTTTACGGTGTCCTAAAAACCCCAGGGACAAAAGGCCCCCCCTCGGGCCTGCCAAACCAGTTTTTCTGGAAATCAGATTTCGGAGAAGCCCGGGATCCTCCCTCTTTTTCGTACACGAAAACTTGGCGCCATCATCTACGCCCAAATAAACTTTCATTTCAACAATGTACTTGAAGAATCCTATAATTTAATTTTAAAACTTATCTAATCGCAATTGCTTTAAGGGGCGTTGGTCTAGAAAGGCTGCTTTCTCCTAGCACATGGCGATCAGCACGTAGTCGCCTGACTCTTATATCACAAACAAGAGGATAACTGGATTCTCGATCATCTAGGAGAGCTTTCAGGGATCAAAATCGACCTAGATCTTGGCAAGCGGTTAAACACCCACTTTAAAACCCGACTCAGCAGATTTCTCCATCCAATTATACATCCTGTTAAAGGCTTATAACTTCAAAAAGCTTTCCCGGAAACGGCTTTTTTATCTTTTTTACCCTAACTTAAAATTTAATAATCGTTTGGAGCGCCAAGGTCTTAAAGTTTCTAATTTTCTTTCTAATTATCATCCGTCCTTGACGACTCGCTAACTCAAAAAACTCCCTTTTCATTTACACAGTGTTTTAGCGAATTGCACAATTTTGTCTTTGTTGATCTTTTTTTTTTCTTCTTTTTTTTTCGGTCACACTCATTTGACTTTTACCCGCCCTTGACTCCTCATTTTGTCGGGTAGGGAGTTGGGAAAAAATTTGCATTCTTCCGAGCTAACGAGTCTTTTTTGTCTTTTTTAGGTGAGGAGACTTTATTCAAAACTCGACCTTCGACCAATTAAAAGAAAAACAAGTAAGATTTTATGAGCTTCTTTTTTTAAAATAAAATTTTTTTTTTGACTATTTATTCTTTCAAATGAAAGTGAATATTTCAAACACTAAAAATTCCACTTGAACGCCTCTATCGCTATTTTTTTTTCTCGGAAACCTTTCCGACTCGTTAGATACTAAATCAATGTTGATATAGCCAAATGACGTCAGTCCTTTTTCTTTCTATTCGGCCATTTTGAAGGTGAAGTGCATTGTGCAGAAACTTTCAAGGTTATGGGGGCCCCTCCACTCCTACACGCGATCGTTGTTCCACGACCTAGCCCAATCTTGAGAACTTTGAGGTGGGTCAACGAACGCGCGCGCGGCCGGTCACTCAAAATAATCGTTACCCCTCGTAATGGCGGATTCGATTATGACGTACAACTATCGATCCCCTACGTTAAAATAACAAGTATTTTTTTCAAAAAACTTAACGGCCCTACGAAGATTTGGGTGCACTGGCCTCCCCATCCGGTAATAGATTGAAAAACCACCACTCTTTGCATCATAATAAACCATGAAACAAAAAACACAATAATTTTAAATTTTATTAACCTTAATAATTTTAATTGTTTAAAAAACTAAAGTTTATAAGAAATATAATGGAAATCTTTATTGAGAAACATAATTTTTTTCTTTTGGTTTCCATTTAGCATCGATTACAAAAAAAAAGTTGCTACTTTATAATCGAATCCGTTACGTCATAGACGGGAACAATAGCCAGGAAAAACAAGGTACACTGGAAGGGGGACTCCTTTATTGAAAAACAACAATCTTAGGGGCTGGGGGTTATGCAATTTTACACGCAAGCCCGAACCACCGTGCGGTACAGCATCCTCAGCCCCTTAAACCTCTCCCTCGCAATTCCCTTCGATTTTTTCTCCCTTAGATTGAAATAAAGTGAAAATAAAAACACCATTTGACGTCGTCGGGCGGATAATAAACGAGCGTAACGGTCCCTTTAAAACCTGACAGTTTTGATGCATTCAGAATAAATTATACTACATAAACATACAATTGATAGGACACTGATCTTTTATTTTATTCACTCTTGAGTTGCCTAATGTCGTAAATAACCTCAATTGGGTGAAATTCTGGCCAATATAATTTGCGCAAATAAAATGGGGTGCCATCTTTTAAATTCATCTAATTTTCTTCTAATCCGTTAAAAAACTGTCAAACTTCCATTTTTATGGAGGAAATTACGCTTTAAAATAGGATCTCTTCAACAAAAATTGGGAAATTGGGGAGCACGAAATGCAGTGAAAAGGGATCTTTGAACAAAAAGAAATGTAACAAAAACTGCAATACTTTCTTGGACAATAAAATCGAGAAAAATGCCTAACGTAGGGATAAAAGGGGAGTTTTTCAGCCAAAAACCTTGAAAAATGCTCGTAAATCCAGTAAAATGGGAGTTTGTTCAGCAAAAAGACCATGAAAAATGCTCGTAAATCCAGTAAAATGGGAGTTTGTTCAGCAAAAAGACCATGAAAAATGCTCGTAAATCCAGTAAAATGGGAGTTTTTCAGCCAAAATACCTTGAAAATGCTCGTAGATCCAGTAAAATGGGAGTTTTTCAGCAAAAAACCTTGAAAAATGCTAGTAAATCCAGTAAATGGGAGTTTTTCTGCAAATAGACCTTGAAAAATGCTTGTAAGTCCAGTAGAATAGGAGTTTTTTTAGTTAAAAGACCTTGAAAAATGCTCGTAAATCCAGTAAAACGGGAGTTTTTTTTTTTTTTTTTAAGAAAAAGACCTTGAAAGATGCTCGCAAATCCAGTAAAATGGGAGTTTGTTCAGCAAAAAGACCATGAAACATATATCTTTTAAATTCATCTAATTTTCTTCTAATCCGTTAAAATTACTAGACTGAAAAATCGAACAAAAACTCGGAAAAATAACCAAGAAAAACTCCCGAAATCGGGAAATCCTGAAGAAATGGCCTTTTCGTCAAAAAGCTAGGGAAACGCTAAAAAAAATCCTGTTTTAGAAAGAATTTTTTTTTGACAAAAGGCCGAGGAAAAGGCGAAGAAAATGCCAAAAAATGATTATGTAGCAAGAAAAAACTGGGGGGGGGGGGGGAGAGAGAGAAAAACAGAAAAATGCTCAAAAATCAAAAGGTTAAAAAAACCTTTAAAAAATTGGGTCTTCGAAAACTACTGGAGGAAAAGGCTCAAAATTTAGTTAAGAATACAAAGGGAAATTTTTGAAACTAAAATGAAGAAGATCGCCCAAAAATCCGGTAAATTTGAAGGTATTTTCGTCAAAAAGCAGAAAAATACGTTTTTAAAGTTTATTACGAATACCTAAAATACAATCTTTTGTGTAGAAAGCTGGTTTTTTGGACAAAAGTACAGAAGATAACTCAAAAAATCTAATGAAAATGGTTGTTTTTAGTGGAGGTGATGATAAAAGCCGCAAAATCCCGTAAAAGGGGGTTTCTCGGCCAATATTTGAGGCAAAAATTTGGGTGCAGAGGTACCTAGAAAACGATTTAAAATCCAGTAAAATGTTAGTTTCTCGATCTTAATAATTGAGAAAAATCACCCTATTTTTATTTTGAGATGTTAAGGGGGTCGTAGACATTTTACGTGCTTAGGCGTAGAGCGAAAGCGAAAACGCAATAACTTATCAAACTCGTTAAAAAGTATGTAGTGCAGGAAAGTAATTGCTTCGTTAAATACGGACGAACTTCTCCATCCTGGTTTTTCTTCTTCACATGATCTTTATTGAGACTCGAAACGTTTATGAATAATTTGAATGAAAAGTCCTTTTCCTACTAGAAAATCACCGTTTACAGTCTAATTTGACTTAGACTCATTTGAATAATCGAAGTTTATCATTTTATTTAGAGAAAAAAAAAACTCACGCATCAGTTGGTGCGTGAGTCATTCACGTGTTGAAATTCAATTTTTTTTAATAGAGCAATAAATTTCGTTTTTTTAACCTTTTTTATACTAGTTTATGATCATGATTTCACGGCCAATCATAAGGATTTTTTAAACACCGTTACCTATTTTTTGTCAAAAAAATTGAGTCGTGATTAATTATTCATATTTTTTGTTTTGTCAGCCCCTCCACCCCGAGATATTATAGAATTCCGATGGTGGAACGGTTTTTTTTGCTCTGCCACCATCGAACGGGGGTTGGACTTCGTAGTGAAGGGCGGGGATGACCTTGACCCGGTGGCGGCCGAAGCGGAGAGGTCGTTGAACTAAAACCCTTCCCCGCGAGGCCATCTCCCCGCTTTAGAAATCGAAAGTGACTTCTCGAGAACAACGTTTTTTTTCCCCCAATGACATAAAAAGTAGAGCATTTTTAAAAGGAGTCTCAGCATCCGGTAAACCAAAAAAATGGTGGGGTGGAAAAATAAATACGTGCCGCTGAGCACGCCTACTCCATAACGGAACCCAAAACCGCTCACACACCGTTACCGGACCCGGTTAACTTTTTTGTATCAAACGTGGGTGTCTCCAACACCCTCACCGCTTAATAAACCCCAAGAAACCCCTAAATCTTAAGTTTTTTCACTTTAAAAATAAAAATCCTCAAATTCAAGGATTTTTGCATCTTCATATTTGCTAAACGTGACAGGAATAAAAATCGATTTACCAAAAAGAGGGAATGTTAAAGATAGACCGTTCTAGTGCATAATGTCAGAGGTTGTTGATCCCCAGAATGTGGAACTACTGAAAGTGAAACATTTATCTGACAAGGATGTTTATTACCGCTTTAGCGGTGCAGAAAAAAACAAAAAGATCCGGTTTTTGATGGAGTTTTGAAAAGAAAAAAAGTTTCGTTTCTATTTTTAGACGTTTTTATCATTTATATGTGCGGAGAGGAAAAAACTATACAAAAGAGAGGGGCCTATCACCTTTGAGGGAGAACGATCCAAAGAGGGGATCGTCTATTCAAAGTCTGACCTAATTCCTTGGCTAGATTCGATGAACCTACCTCTCTCTCCCTCACGCCACACACTCTCTCTCACTCGCACGGAACGAAAAAGTTGTTTACGAAGTACCAACACATGGAAAACTTATCACTAAATAGCGAAAACGACAGATCTCGACAAATCAATTTTTTTTCTCTTAAAAGAAAATTGTAAAACCATTTCAGGGTCTTTCGGTATTTTGAATTTCCATTTTCATCATAAGCCACTCCACGAAAACAAATAAATTAACGAAAATGGTTTCTAAAAGGAAGTTTTGTCTTGAATCGATAAAAAAAGTTAGTTGTTCAACCGACGGAAAGGTAGCGCTCGAATCGCTTGATTTTTCACAATGTTGCTAATTCATTTTTTGGGAACTTATTATGTTTTTGCCCTTAAGAACGTTTTTTAAAGTTAAATATCGTTATAGATTTAAGAAAATTTTGCCAGACCCTTCAATTTAAAACAATTTGCTCTGTATACCTACTTTTTTGGGACTTGAGGATTGTTTTTGAAGGGAAAATGTATTTTATGATCGAAAAATATTGTTTGAGAGAGAGTAAAAGGTCCTCTGATCCCATTTTTATTCTATAATCCGAAATGTCTGGTAAAAGATTATTTTCCGGTGGTTTCTGAAGGTTTTCAAGTAAAGAAATAAGCTTGAAAGAGTTGGATTGAATCGGTTTAGCGTTTGTCCAGTAAAGGGGTTAGGAGTGCGGTGAAAGTTTGGGTTCAGCGACCCCACGGGGCTGAGCCCTGGTGGGGGCCGTAGGCTCCCCTGCCCCACTTACACCCACCGCAAAAACAAACAACCTCCTCTCTCGTAAGAACAGAATCGCGTCCAATTAGACAGATGGTTTTACTCCATATTTCCCCTCATTTTTGGCTTTCTCTTTAGGCTAATTTAGAAAGAATATCGTCGTTTAATTAAATATTGTCTAAAAAAAAACGTCTTCTCACATTAAAAATTTTTTAGTTAAGTCTTGTTGCTCGAAAAATTGTTTTTTAGGTCAAATTTTGAGTGTACTTCTTTGAAAGGCGCAAAAAATTGTCAATATCTTTCAATCTTCTTAGGGACCAGCTGCGTTCGAGTTGGAGGGGGTGCTTAGCTGCTCGGCTGACACATTTTCTTACTCCTCCGGTTGAACGAACTCGAAACTCTCCAAAGGGTTAGAAAGTGCAAATCTGTCCTTGAAGCCTACCCACATAATAATGATCGACAAAAAATTTTTAAGAACATGTTAAAAATGTTTAATGGGCCCCCGAGTGCACGTTCCTCGTATAATTTACAGCTCGGTGTACCTTCAAATTGCCTTGGAAACGTTCCAAAGGTTTGAAATCTTAAAGGAGGACGTTGTAGGGCGTTAACGTCTATTTTATTGTTTCACCACATCCTAAAATAAATCTTAAAACATAAAGTTCATTAACAAAACAATAATTCTGTCCTAAATCAGGTGATCGACCCTGTTTTAATTTTCTCTTGTTTTCGCCAACTTGTTTGCCCCGTAAACGCCAAGTTTGGATCGTAAATCGGCCCTCTAAACCTCTATGTCTTCATTATAAATCTTAAGGAAAAACTTGTTTATACTCAAGTTTCAACGTTTTTCTTTTTACATGGAAATTGCGTTTTGACCTACTTATTTATAAGATAAAAAGTAGGCAGAAAATTTGCAAATGAAAGATGAGCCTTCATGCGATATCCGTGACACCTGTACGTTCTAAATATTTTGATGGCTCACTGTTGATTAATTAATCTAAAATTATAAATCGATACTATTTAAATACGTCGCCATTTTTGGTTGGCAACACCGATAGTGATGTCATAGTTGAGGTTACCAAAATAGTATATCGATTTTCTGGTGTAGAAACATCCGTTAAACCGGTGTTCGAGTGGTTAATATTTTTTACCGGATTTTGGTCATTTTCTTCGACTTTTTGGTGTAAAAACACACGTTTAATCAGGTTTTCGGGCGTTAAACTTTTTTTTGCCGGGTTTGGTTGTTTTCTTCATTTTCTGGTTTATAAACATCCGTTTTATGGAATGTGAGTCGTTTAACATCTTTTTCCTGGACCGCTTTTCACGACGTTTTATTATAAATCGATACTATTTAAATACGTTTGAATCCGTCGCCATTTTTGGTTGGCAACACTGATAGTGATGTCGTAGTTGAGGTTACCAAAATAGTATATCCATCAATTTTCTGGTTTAGAAACATCCGTTAAACCAGTCGTTCCAGTGGTTAACATCTTTTTACCGGGTTTTTGGTCATTTCTTCGACTTTCTGGTCTAAGAACCCCTTTTATCAGGTGTTCTGGCGTTTAACATCTCTTTTACCGGTTTTTGGGTCGTTTCCATCGAATTTCTGGTGTAAAAACACACGTTTAATTAGGTTTTCGGGCGTTAAACATTTTTTTGCGGGTTTTGGTTGTTTTCCTCGATTTTCTGGTTATAAACATCCGTTTTATCGGGTGTTTGGGCGTTTTAACATCTTTTTACCGGGTTTTTGGTAATTTTCTTCACTTTCTGGTCTAGAAGAACCCGTTTTATCAGGGATCTGGCGTTTAACATCTTTTTACCGGTTTTTGGGTCGTTTCCATCGAATTTCTGGTGTAAAAACACACGTTTAATCAGGTTTTTGGGCGTTAAACATTTTTTTGCCGGGTTTTGGTTGTTTTCCTCGATTTTCTGGTTTATAAACACCCGTTTTATGGTGTTTGGGCGTTTTAACATCTTTTTACTGGACCGTGCCACTTTGAAATTTGTCCATCTTACCCAAAGTCATCAGATTCAAGGGCTTTTTTGAAATTCGCAAATATGGCGGAGGTCTGTCTGCCTGGAGCTTCTAGTTTTTGATAATTTTAGGCGGTCTTAGGTGTTACCGGAAGTAAAGGTTGATCGACCCTCGGTATCTGGGGCGACATGGGCGGAAACAATATTTATCCTTCCTCCGGAACATGACAATCACTGACCGGTTAACCGGATGATCCGGAGGATGGTCAAAAAAAATTTTTTTCTTTTAAACCATTTCATTCTTTTTAAAAACGCCGTTACTATCTCAGTTTTGAGTGGTTTTTAATTGAAAATTCCAGGGACTTTTCGTCTCTTCATGGACAAAAGGGCTCCCATAGCGGGAACCGATGTCCAAGAATGTAACCTTATTTAACGCATCTTCCACTTAAAAAACCAGGAAGTTTTTGTCACGCCTATGTCCATTCATCGTTTACCTTTTTCCGTGACTAGTAGTATCGACAAAGGGCCCAATATCGGCTCCAGGGGTTGACGACCCCCAAAAACGGAAGTTCAAAAAAAAATTTTTCTATATAAAAGAAAACCTGAAAGACTTTTTTATAGACTATGTCGCAAATTTTACTTTAGAAAGAGTTGCAAAAAATTATCGACAGAGGGCGATAACTTGTTGCGAAAAGGAAAAAATATTTAGGCCAAATCTAAAGTTAAAGTGCGTTCACTTTTGTTAGTTTCGCATGGTTATCAGATTTGCTATGATACCCCTTTCAACGTCCTTTTTCACGTCTCTATGACGTCAGTCAAAAAGAAGTCTAAAAAATTAGGGATCAACAAGTACTTTTAACCGGTTATGTGGATCGCATGAAGAGATAGCCATCTTGAAAGCACTTCCGCCTCGTGTCGATATAAACAGCCAAACATACGCTTTGACCTTTTACAGAGAACGCCTTTTAACGATTTTTTATAAAAAGTAACAACTTTTAATAAGTTGATTTCCATCTTAAATTGTTCAACACGAATTCTCGATGTTTTGAATTCCGCTTTTGGAGGGGTTAAAATTATAATTTTATATAGGCGTCGTTCATTGACCTTTTTTCTTTGCCCGAAATTAAAAAAGTACTTTGTACGAACCTTTTTCGTTATCAAAAGTTGACCCCGTTTTTTTTTCTCTTTTGAGTTTTTAGGTTTTCCGGTCTGGATTCCGTGGGAAACCAGGATGAGAATGGAAAATTTTCCACCTGGCCGATTTTCATCGCCTTGAAATATACGTTGGCCGAGTTCGTTAGAGTCACCTCGGGGTCTGTATGCGACTAGGTATAGATCAACGTCGCCCATATGTAAATTAAGAAATCGCCTATTGAAATTTGATCGAGCCCTGGAACCGTTATCTGTACCTTTCGCGATTGTCCGTTAATCCTAGCCCACGTTCAGATACAGTTTTTCACGATTTTTTTTTAAATTGAGCGGAAATCAAAATATTTAATTTCAAAATTATTCAGTCGGATAAAACTTGGTGGATAATTTTATTCCACTTGAGACGGAATTAACGCGAAAATGTCACCCCACGATTGGGCTTCCATGTCGGCGAACCGCCCAAATTGACAGGACGTTGACACTTCCTTGTTTATCCCACCAATCGATCCGTCCAATTGACCGTCGGGCTACTTCTAGACAAAAATGCGTCTCCGCCCTCTAATTTGTTGAAATCGCGTGTAATTTCGGATTCATATACAACAAATTTTTGTATCATGTCAAAAGACACGCGAAAAAAATTTTTTTTGTCACATTTGATTTCCTAGTTATATCCTTTCATAATTACATGACTTTTTTAAATTACTTTTATCTCATTCGTAAGATCGTAATTGCAGTGTTGTAAAATATCTTGGGGAGGTCGACAACCTCGTGAATGAAGAAAAATTTTGAAGGAAAATTTTGAAAAAAAAGTCGATAAAAAATTCTTAAAAATTACACCCAGGTCACTTTTTGTGTAAAATTGTCACTTTTCAATCATCATTTTATTTAGTAGGGAGAAATTTCATACTTCCACCCGTTACGAAAGGCACATCCCTAGGCCAAAGACGCCATTATTTCTACCTTGATACTTAAAAAAATTTCCGAAAAAAAACTTAAAAAATTGTTTGGAAAAAAAACTGCAAATTTATAGAAAATTTTTCGGGGAAAAAAATCCCTTTATACTACCCCTCTTTATACTTCCCTCCTTTATACCCCCCCTTATACTCCCCCCTCTTATATTTGTCGGAGAAAAAACTCGGAAAATTTTTTGGAAAAAAACATCCCCCTCCGTTATATGTACTTCCCCTCCATTATACTTCCCCTCCTTTGTACTTCCTCCTCGGTTATACTTCCCTCCTTTATACTTCCTCCTCCGTTATACTTCCCCCTTTGTACTTCCCCCTCCTTTATACTTCCCCCTCATATTTTTATCTCTTTAAAGAACTTTTCGTTGGAAGCTCTTCAAACTTGTACTTTACCTCAAACGCCTTTTTTTTAATGGACTCTTCTGGCGTTTCATTTTGCTTGGTTTTAAGGCGTTTTTCTATGTTTTCTGAGAATCCTGAGGTTCCAAATTTTTTTGAAAATCGCGTGAAATTGTTTTGGCGGTTCCCTATTTAAATTTTCGCGAACTAGGATAAAAGAGGCGATTTATCAAAGTCTTTTTATCACATCCAATAGGTTTGTTTCTAAAAAAAGACTTCCAGAGGTAGAAAACTATTAACCCCGTTTGTAAAATGCGTGACATTATTTTCCGTGTGGATTGCGTGCGAAAGAGCCGCGCGTTTGAAAACTAAGTAAAAAATGGCGGGTCGATAGTTTATTGGTTGGAGAAATCATCGTATTTTTGTATTCGGATGAGGCCAAAAAACATTTTTTTTGGGTGAAAGCTTCAAGGGGTCACTGCCCGTTCGCTACGTTACGTAAGGGGAGACTTCTCACCGCACCCCACTCGAACAAGCAAACACTTTTCTGTTCCCTTTGCTTTCACCCCAAAAATCGTTTTCCCTGGGCCTTTTTTCGAACAAAACGCGGAATTTAAAAAAATGTTCTTGAGAAAAAGGAGAAAGCTTTTTAGGACGTCCGGGAGTCATTGATCCATTTTTTGCCAAATTTAATAGCTTCCGCTTCTCCCCAGTTATTAAAAATAAAAGAAAACTCTCTTTTTTTCTGAATTTCATTACACATTTTTCTAAATTCAAGCCCAATTTTTGCTTCAAAAAGTTGAATTTTAAATTAACTTGACTCTGTTTTTAATTGATCGATACATGTTGCAATTTAAATAAAAAATAAAATGAAAAAAGGAAGTTCAACGCTCCCAAACGTCAATCCAGATGGCAATTAACGAACGATCCCTGAAGATTGATTTGAAACTAAATTTTAAACATGCAGTTTTCTCATTTTCTATTATATCCGAAAATTATTCGGAAGGGCGGAAGAACGTGGGTTTCAGCTATTTGGAAGGCAGTGGACTTAAAAACGTGGGTTCTAGTTATTTGGAAGGCAGTGGACTCCGTGGGTTCTAGTTATTTGGAAGGCAGTGGACTCAAGAACGTGGGTTTTAGCTATTTGGAAGGCAGTGGACTCAAGAACGTGAATTCTAGCTATTTGGAAGGCAGTGGACTCCGTGGGTTCTAGTTATTTGGAAGGCAGTGGACTCCGTGGGTTCTAGTTATTTGGAAGGCAGTGGACTCAAGAACGTGGGTTTTAGCTATTTGGAAGGCAGTGGACTCAAGAACGTGAATTCTAGCTATTTGGAAGGCAGTGGACTCCGTGGGTTCTAGTTATTTGGAAGGCAGTGGACTCCGTGGGTTCTAGTTATTTGGAAGGCAGTGGACTCAAGAACGTGGGTTTTAGCTATTTGGAAGGCAGTGGACTCAAAAACGTGGGTTCTAGTTATTTGGAAGGCGGTGGACTCAAAAACGTGGGTTCTAGTTATTTGGAAGGCAGTGGACTCCATAATTTGGGATCACAGCGACTAACCCTTCTCAAATGGCAAAACTTCGTTTGCTTAACTCCGCAGTTGGCAATAGTCATAAAAGAATGTTGTTAAACCTGTTAATTAGTTTTTAGTATTTCTTTGTTGACTAAAGTTGTGGTAATCTCGTTTTTAAGTTAGAAGAAATTATGCATTTTTAATTGTTGTTTTTGTACGTCTGTTGTAATTTGTTATCTAATTTTCGTCATTTCCGTGGAGTTCGAAGAGACTTTTGCCATTTTGAATTTGCCGAGGTTGTCTTTTTACAAGTCCAAACTCATTTAGATAAAAATAAAATGTTGACGCTTTCTAAATTAGTCCGACTTTCATGACTGCATCACCTTCTGTTTGGCACCGTTTTTTTCCCTACTCTTCGCCCACTAAAAAAAAAAACGCAGTGAAGTTATCATGGTGTTATCGGGTTCGTCGACCCTGTTCAACATTCCCCTCATTAGAGCCAATCTGGGAGGGCCCTCCGGAGAAACACAAATATAAACAACCATATTTCGGCCCGGGAGCCTAAACAACGCGGGACAGAGGAAGTTTAGCGAAACAGTCTAATTTATGAGTTAAAAAAAAAACCTCGGCGCTTTTTTGCCTACCACCCCCCAGAAAACCTGCTCCCCACCCTTTCACTCTCGGGTTGACTCACCCCTCGATCGATAGGGGTCACTGCACCCTCTCTACGCCCAAGGTCATCGCTCCCCAAGGTCACCCCTTATCACTCCTATCATGCAATTCGCTTTTCCCAACACCCTTCTTCACTCGCAATATTTTATCGTTTTAATCACAATTCACTTTGTTCTTTTTTTAAAACATCCTTCTTCAGGCTTTTCCCCTTAAATCTCGGCGTACCCTTACTTATAATTTAAACTATGTACTATCAAAGTCTTTCGATTTCACCCCGACCATTTGTATAAGGACGCCCTTTTTACCGAATTTTGGGCCGTTTTCTCGATCTTTCGGCTTTTAGAATCTACTTAAAATTGTCCAGTTCCTCCTAGATCCCAAATTATGGAGTCCACTGCCTTCCAAATAACTAGAACTCGCGGAGTCCACTGCCTTCCAAATAACTAGAACCCACGTTCTTGAGTCCACCGCCTTCCAAATAACTAGAACCCACGTTTTTGAGTCCACTGCCTTCCAAATAACTAGAACCCACGGAGTCCATTGCCTTCCAAATAGCAAAACCCACGTTTTTGAGTCCACTGCCTTCCAAATAGCTAAAACCCACGTTCTTGAGTCCACTGCCTTCCAAATAACTAGAACCCACGGAGTCCATTGCCTTCCAAATAGCAAAAACCCACGTTTTTGAGTCCACTGCCTTCCAAATAGCTAAAACCCACGTTCTTGAGTCCACTGCCTTCCAAATAACTAGAACCCACGGAGTCCACTGCCTTCCAAATAACTAGAACTCACGGAGTCCACTGCCTTCCAAATAACTAGAACCCACGGAGTCCACTGCCTTCCAAATGCTAGCATTCACGTTCTTGAGTCCACTGCCTTCCAAATAACTAGAACCCACGGAGTCCATTGCCTTCCAAATAGCAAAAACCCACGTTTTGAGTCCACTGCCTTCCAAATAGCTAAAACCCACGTTCTTGAGTCCACTGCCTTCCAAATAACTAGAACCCACGGAGTCCACTGCCTTCCAAATAACTAGAACTCACGGAGTCCACTGCCTTCCAAATAACTAGAACCCACGGAGTCCACTGCCTTCCAAATTGCTAGCATTCACGTTCTTGAGTCCACTGCCTTCCAAATAACTAGAACCCACGGAGTCCACTGCCTTCCAAATAACTAGAACTCACGGAGTCCACTGCCTTCCAAATAACTAGAACCCACGTTTTGAGTCCAATGGCTTCCAAATCACAGAGCTTTTTTTTTTTTCGGCTTAAGGTAACCTTTCTGTGTTGATTTTTAGGCATTTTTCCTCAATTTTGGTAAATCAACACGCCTTTTTAATCAATCTTTTGGTATTTTCCACTTTTTTGGCCAAGAAAACCTCTTTTATTTTTAAAGTTGACTTTTTCCTTAGGTTTTTGAACCTAGAACCCAATTCGATTAAGTTTTTCATCTAGATATTAGGTTCTGGCGGAGTTCACACGTTGAAAAACCTAACTTAATTTTTTTTACAGTCTGAAAAAAAAATTCCGTTGTTGTAAATAGGGCAAGAGACAGAATGTTGTGCACTGGGTCTGCGTTGAACAGCTGGGAGGCTCCATGTCCCGAAATTAAACTCGGGTTCAACGACCCAAGTTCGTGTGTCTGTCTCTCTTTTCTCTCTTTTTAACTATCCGGCTCCACCGTTCGGTTTATCGCGCTTTTTTTTTCGGCTTACTAAGAAAACGTTAACGGAAAAAAACTTAAAAGGCACTTTTTTCCCCCCGTTTTTCACCTCTTTCAATAAAACACCCAATCAGCATGATAAAATCTAAAAATAATTTTTTTCTCCTTAATTTTTTGGGATTTTTTCTTAATTACTAAAGGCTTAATTACTAGCAATCAGTAGGAAGTGCAAGAGGTCTATGATAATTTTTTGTTATTGATAAAATAGGCAACGAACTGTATTTTTCAATTTTGTTTATACCAAAAGTTTCAAAATAATCTTTTTTTTTGTAACCCACGTAATTAATTTCTGGCAATAAAGTGGCTCGAAATAAACTTCCTGGTTCCTTACCGGTAAAGACAATGCCCTGACGTGTTTTTCTTGGCTTAAGCCACCCCGAGGAGTGCATTTCATTTTTATTTTTAGACCCTATTCATAAATCAGGCTAAGTTTTTCAAAATTCCTAATCTTATGATTCAGAATTCATGGGGGACAACGAAAGATTTAGGATGTTCTTAGAACGAAAAATATATTACCGTTGTTTTTTTACTCAAAATTGCATTCTCAATTTTAGATTTTCAGCGTTAGAGACCCTTTGGTATTACAATAACTTACTCTTATTATTTAATATTGAGATTTATTGCTAGAATTTATTTAAAAAATTTTCTCAGGGTATTTTATGTGGGGAAAAATCTTTTTCTGCTCTTCGGATTACATGCGATTCGACCATAATACGCAGTAAGACTCAGAAATCCTTGAATGTTACAAAATCCCCCTTTAGCTCCTTTCTAAGATCGGTCACGATAAAAAAGATTTTTTATTCTTGAAAATTTCTTAGAAATTCAAAAGATCATTGGATTCTTTTAATATACAAAGACTGTTTGGGATAAAGGGATCAAAGGGCGGTGGTTAAAGGCGGTTTTAGGGGAGTATCGACCGCTTTTGTTGAGTTCCCTCAAGGGAATAGAATCTTTGATTTCGAAGATTTCGTCGTAAAACTGTTTTTTCGGGTCGTTTTAAGTTAAGAAGGGTTTCTAAAGGAAAAATTTTTCACATTATAAATAAGTTCTTTTTTTTCGAAAATTTTTTTTAAGTATCAAGGCAGTGTTGGGCGTAATCGCAAGTTTCTTAATTACGATTACGATTACAATTATAATCGCATTCGTATTTATTCTGCAATTACGATTGTAATCGCATTTTTTTACGATTACAACCGTAATCGTTTTTTTTTCTGCGATTACAATCGTAATCGTATTTTTTTTTTCTGGGATTACCATTATAATCGTATTTTTTTCCGGGATTACCATTATAATCGTATTTTTTCTGCGATTACAGTCGTAATCGTATTTTTTTCTGCGATAATCGCATTTTTAACTCCTCAAGAAGTTACTGTGATACCCTCCGACCCCCTGTTACTAGAAAAGGGTCTTCCAGACCCCGTAGGATAAATCTGATAAGTGATCTTTGCCGATCCTGACTTGTCTGTGGTGCCGGCCGTCCGGCCGTCGGCCGTCCGTCGCCACTTTTTCCGGAACACTTCACGGCCGCAATTTTCATCCGATCTTCACCAAATTTATACACAAGCTTCCTTTCACAGAAATCTTGAAAATGACGAGAGCTTTTTTCGAAATTTTTCAAAATGGCGGAGATATGACTGTTCAAAGATTTAAAATGAGCGCTGTGGGCGTACTGTTGGTCCGATCTTCACCAAATTTTCACTAAACATTCCTTGAATTATTTAAAAATTTTCCATGTTTTTAAAATTTTAATTTTCCAAAATTTTTTTTACTTAATAATTTTCTAGGCAGAAATGTGAGTCACTTCGCCGGCTCGAGGGCGGCCTCTCTTTGGCTAACCGTACTGAATTCTACCTTGATATAAAATTTTCAAAATAATTTTTTTTTTTTTTTTTTTAACTTCCTCAAGAATTTTTTTAACGGAAAATAAAATGGCGATTATTAGGTACTTAATTTTTATTTTTTTTTTTTCAAAAAACAGAAAACGAACAACAAAAATACCTAAAATTTCTAACTTCCTCAAGACTTACTGCGATACCACCAAATTTATTTCACAACTTTTACAAAAATTTAGTTTCCTACTTAATACTTCCTCCTCCTGTATCCTTGAGGAAGTTATCGTTGGAAGCTCTTCAAACCGGAACTTTTTTCAGTGATTACGGGCGTAATCGTATTTTCGTTAGCGTTTACGGCTCGTATATGACATTTTTACTGAGATTACCGGATGTCATATACGAGCCGTAAACGCTTACGAAAATTCGATTACGCCCGTAATCGCTTACGAAAATTCGATTACGCCCGTAATCGCTTACGAAAATTCGATTACGCCCGTAATCGCTGGAAAAAAAATGCGATACGATTGTAATCGCAGAAAAAAATATGATTATAATTACCAACACAGAAAAAAAAAATACAATTACGATTGTAATCGCAGAAAAAAATACGAATACGATCGTATTCGTAACCGGAATTACGATTACGATTAATCGTAATCGTAATTAAGAAACTTGCGATTACAATCGTAATCGTAACTGCGATTACGATTACGCCCAACACTTTGTCAGGTAGAAATAATGGGCTCTTTGGCTTACGTGCCTCTCTTAATGGGTAGAAGTACGAAATTTTCCCTACTAAAAAAAAATAATTAAAAAGTGGCAATTTTTTTACACAGAATTCTTAAAATTAAAACCGACATATCTTCGCCATTTCTTTAAATTCAAAAATCGCCTCGTTACATTCTTCTTCACCGGCTAAAGAAATTTTTGTGAAAATTTGGTGAAAATCGGATGAAAACTCTGGGCGTAGTGTTCCGGAAAAATTCTACGGCCGGCCGGCACCACTGACAAAGTTGAGATCGGTATAGATCCATACTCGAATTTACCCAAACCCGACGTGGAGGGTATCTCAATAACTTCTTAATGGAAGTTAAAAATTGTGATTTTTTGATGAAAAAATTACCTAGGAACGCTGTAGCGCCAAACAAAACCCAACCGAAAGCGATTTTTCTTGAAAATCGTAAATAAAATATGATTACGATTACGGATTCTGATTATAATCACAATCCAAAATAATATGATTACTTAATATACGCCCTACTCTGGAATAAACAGTCTCATTTCTGTGACATTTTTTGGGTTTCTGAAGTTATAGAGGTTAGTTTCTGCACCATCAGGTATTGCATAAAAACTGTTGATGCATTTTTTTTTAAGGATGAATTTTCTAATTTCTTATTTTATGTATTTTGAAGCTCTCCAAATACGCATTCTCTTGTCGAAAGTCTTGTTTACATTCGTGATGTTTCGCCTTTTATTTATTTTCATTAGTTAAAAAGGAAACGTCAACGATTAAAAAAATGTGAAAGTTATGAAATTTTCTGGTATTTACTGAGATTAGATTAAAAAAAATGTCGCAATGCGATGAAACTGTGATCTTTAAAAGTTAAATTTTTATAATTTTTTTGTTTGTTTGTAGAATCGAAAGCGGTCACGCACCATGTCCGAGGGCGCACCATACGCCGCGAAGGCCTCTCGAATTGGTCTTCACCAACCTCACAGTTTCCGTGGAGAAACGACAAATCCTCAAAGACGTTTCGGGTTTCGTAAAACCCGGTCAACTCCTCGCCGTCATGGGTCCTTCAGGTTAGACAACCTCATTTGTGTAAAAAATTGATTTACGATTCGGAGGTACAATGACTCCGGGAGAATTGAAGAGAAAAAGGCAATTGTTCGGAATTGACGGGGGCTGTTTCCACTTAACCCGTTCCTAGATTGTCCTAGGCTTTACTCTCCCCCCTTTCAATTTTTTTTCCGGGTCGACACTCTCAAGAGGTCATCTTCTCATCTCCGGATTTCGTTTTATTGACCGCAAATAACCTACAAAATCCTGACCTACATTTTTTCAAAAACAATGAGTTAAACGGCAATTTTTACGACTTTTTGGCTCTTTTCAATCGGTGAAAGCGTCTTCGGAACGTTAAATACAATGACCGAAATAAAAAAGGGCTGAGGAGGACAAAAAGGCGGACTCCCTCCCCAAGTTTTAAACATGTGGGCCGTAAAACGGACATGGGGCCATAACTCTTTTCAAACTAATTATCCCAATTTATAAAAAGGAATCGTAAAAATGAAAGAGTTCGTTAGCCTCGGTAAAATATTAATGGTACTTTACCCGATGGTTCCCAAAACGAGTAATTATACCCGATGGTTCCCGGGCTGAAAATTGCAACATACCCGATGGTTCCCGGGCTGAAAAGCAATATACCCGATGGTTCCCGGGCTGAAAATTGCAATTACCCTATGGTTCCCGGGCTGAAATTGCAATATACCCGATGGTTCCCGGGCTGAAATTGCAATACCCGATGGTTCCCGGGCTGAAGATTTCAATATACCCGATGGTTCCCGGACTGAAAATTGCAATATACAAGATGGTTCCCGGGCTGACAATTGCAATATACCCGATGGTTCCCGGACTGAAAATTGCAGTATACCCGTTGGTTCCCGGGCTGAAAATTGCAATACCCGATGGTTCCCGGGCTGAAAATTGCAATATACCCAATGGTTCCCGGGCTGAAAATTGCAATAACCCGATGGTTCCCGGGCTGAAAATTGCAATGTACCCGATGGTTCCCGGGCTGAAAATTGCAATATACCCGATGGTTCCCGGGCTGAAAATTGCAATGTACCCTATGGTTCTCGGACTAAAAATTGCAATATACCCTCTATATCCCTTTATTGATACCTGCGTTACAAATGAACACGGGAACCATCGGGTATGTCGCTTTACTTGAAGCGGGAGCCATCGGGTATATTGATTTGACCTACTTAGTCTCCGGGAACCATGGGGTATCCAACCATATTAATGCCATTGTTTTACGCCGTTCAGTTTTTGGGACCTTGAGGTCTTACGCCTCAGAAGGGGCTTTCGCCACATTTCTGTGCACCTACATCATAAAACTAGAAAAATATTATCTAAGGAAGTTTATTTGAGGGTAACCTCAAGACTTTAAATTAAGAATTGCGCACTTTATGCAATTGAATAATTTACATGAGTCACTTATGCCAAACCAGGCTAACGGACCAGATCCGTCTCTTGCTGATTAAAGTGAAAGAGAGGCGAGGAAGAAAAAAAATAGCGCGAGTCATTGAACTCTAGCGAAAAAAAAAGTTGGGCTCTTAAAAAAAAATACACCAAAAACACCCCAGACGTTGTCCGTCTTAAAAATAGACTCCGTCATTTTAACTTTTTCTTTGTTTTCACGCCCAAAATTTTTTTTAGGCTGCGGAAAAACGACACTTTTAAACTGTTTGGCCGGAAGGGTGAAATTGGACGCCGGAAATATCAGACTGAACAGAGAAAGATGAGCAAAGATGGAAGCGGAGGATTTGTTACGTTTTGCAGCAAACGTTTTTTTCCCCGACCTTACCTTAAGACAAACCCTCGAGGTAATAAATATACTTTTTTTAAATTTAAAATTTTTTTTCAATTATAAAATTCAATAAAAAATAAAAAATTTTTTAGTATGCGCTTTACTCAGGCTACCGGACACGTTAACTTATTCCCAAAAAATGCAATATGTGGACCATATAATAGACGTTTTAGATCTCAACAACTGCCAAGATACAAGTAAATTTGGGTGGAAACAATCGGAAAAACGATGCGTTTCTGTTATTTTGAATTTTAAATTAATTATGTTTTTAAATTTTTAGTTATCGGTGATTATATTAAAGAGGACTTTCTGGCGGCGAAAAAAAGAGAGCGAACATCGCCTGTGAACTTCTTACGAATCCTAGCCTTATGCTTTTAGATGTAAGTAGATGGCTTTTTTGGGACAAAATAGTTTTTTTTGGGCTCAAATAACCGAAATTTACTGAGATTTGGGTTCAAAATCTAAGTTATAGCGAGAATCCCTGGAATATCGTAGTGGCAGAGCCACCTTTATTTATATTTAGAACTACAGCATGTTCTTGATTCAGAATAAGAATGTCTATTGGCTAAGAGTAGCTTAGAGCCTGAAGGAGCAATCTGAAGTCTATCCTGCAGGAATGATCAGCTTGGTGCAATAGACTTGACTTTGCATTTTAAGAACTTTCTTAGCTAATTGTAGCTTAGAGCCTGAAGGAGCAATCTGAAGTCTATCCTGCAGGAAAGATCAGCTTGGTGCAATAGACTTGACTTCGCGTTCTAAGAACTTCTTTTGGCTAATAGTAGAGCCTGAAGGAGCAAATAAAGGCTAGCCTGAAGAAAAGATCTGCTTGGTGCAATAGACTTGACTTTTTGTTTTAAAACGTTTGTTAGCTAATTGTAGCTAAGAGCCTGAAGGGCAATCTGAAGTCTATCCTGCCGGAAAGATCAGCTTCGTGCAATAGACTTGAATTTGCGATTAACGAACGTTCGTTGGCTAATTGTAGCTTAGAGCCTGAAGGATCAATCCTGAAATCTAGCCTGAAGGAAAGATCAGCTTGGTGCAATGGACTTGACTTTGCGTTTTAAGAACGTTTTTTGGCTAATTGTAGCTTAGAGCCTGATGGAGCAATTTGAAGTCTATCCTGCAGGAAAGATCAGCTTGGTGCAATAGTCTTCGCGTTCTAAGAACATCTTTTGGCTAATAGTAGAGCCTGAAGGAGCTAACCTATAGTCTAGCCTGAAGAAAAGATCTGCTTGGTGCAATGGACTTGACTTTGCGTTTTAAGAACGTTTTTTGGCTAATTGTAGCTTAGAGCCTGATGGAGCAATTTGAAGTCTATCCTGCAGGAAAGATCAGCTTGGTGCAATAGACTTGACTTGGCGTTCTAAGAACGTCTTTTGGCTAATAGTAGAGCCTGAAGGAGCAAACCTAAAGGCTAGCCTGAAGAAAAGATCTTGGTGCAATAGACTTGACTTTTTGTTTTAAGAACGTTTGTTAGCTAATTGTAGCTAAGAGCCTGAAGGAGCAATCTGAAGTCTATCCTGCAGGAAAGATCAGCTTCGTGCAATAGACTTGACTTTGCGATTAAAGAACGTTCGTTGGCTAATTGTAGCTTAGAGCCTGAAGGATCAATCCTGAAATCTAGCCTGAAGGAAAGATCAGCTTGGTGCAATAAACTTGACTTTTTGTTTTAAGAACGTTTGTTAGCTAATTGTAGCTAAGAGCCTGAAGGAGCAATCTGAAGTCTATCCTGCAGGAAAGATCAGCTTCGTGCAATAGACTTGACTTTGCGATTAAAGAACGTTCGTTGGCTAATTGTAGCTTAGAGCCTGAAGGATCAATCCTGAAATCTAGCCTGAAGGAAAGATCAGCTTGGTGCAATAAACTTGACTTTTGTTTTAAGAACGTTTTTGGGCTAATTGTAGCTTAGAGCCTGATGGAGCAATTTGAAGTCTATCCTGCAGGAAAGATCAGCTTGGTGCAATAGACTTGACTTGGCGTTCTAAGAACGTCTTTTGGCTAATAGTAGAGCCTGAAGGAGCAAACCTAAAGGCTAGCCTGAAGAAAAGATCTGCTTGGTGCAATAGACTTCTTTTTGTTTTAAGAACGTTTGTTAGCTAATTGTAGCTAAGAGCCTGAAGGAGCAATCTGAAGTCTATCCTGCAGGAAATCAGCTTCGTGCAATAGACTTGACTTTGCGATTAAAGAACGTTCGTTGGCTAATTGTAGCTTAGAGCCTGAAGCAATCCTGAAATCTAGCCTGAAGGAAAGATCAGCTTGGTGCAATAAACTTGACTTTTTTGTTTTAAGAACGTTTGTTAGCTAATTGTAGCTAAGAGCCTGAAGGAGCAATCTGAAGTCTATCCTGCAGGAAAGATCAGCTCGTGCAATAGACTTGACTTTGCGATTAAAGAACGTTCGTTGGCTAATTGTAGCTTAGAGCCTGAAGGATCAATCCTGAATCTAGCCTGAAGGAAAGATCAGCTTGGTGCAATAAACTTGACTTTTTGTTTTAAGAACGTTTGTTAGCTAATTGTAGCTAAGAGCCTGAAGGAGCAATCTGAAGTCTATCCTGCAGGAAAGATCAGCTTCGTGCAATAGACTTGACTTTGCGATTAAAGAACGTTCGTTGGCTAATTGTAGCTTAGAGCCTGAAGGATCAATCCTGAAATCTAGCCTGAAGGAAAGATCAGCTTGGTGCAATAAACTTGACTTTTTGTTTTTAAGAACGTTTGTTAGCTAATTGTAGCTAAGAGCCTGAAGGAGCAATCTGAAGTCTATCCTGCAGGAAAGATCAGCTTCGTGCAATAGACTTGACTTTGCGATTAAAGAACGTTCGTTGGCTAATTGTAGCTTAGCCTGAAGGATCAATCCTGAAATCTAGCCTGAAGGAAAGATCAGCTTGGTGCAATAAACTTGACTTTTTGTTTTAAGAACGTTTTGGGCTAATTGTAGCTTAGAGCCTGAGGAGCAATTTGAAGTCTATCCTGCAGGAAAGATCAGCTTGGTGCAATAGACTTGACTTGGCGTTCTAAGAACGTCTTTGGCTAATAGTAGAGCCTGAAGGAGCAAACCTAAAGGCTAGCCTGAAGAAAGATCTGCTTGGTGCAATAGACTTGACTTTTTGTTTTAAGAACGTTTGTTAGCTAATTGTAGCTAAGAGCCTGAAGGCAATCTGAAGTCTATCCTGCAGGAAAGATCAGCTTCGTGCAATAGACTTGACTTTGCGATTAAAGAACGTTCGTTGGCTAATTGTAGCTTAGAGCCTGAAGGATCAATCCTGAAATCTAGCCTGAAGGAAAGATCAGCTTGGTGCAATAAACTTGACTTTTTGTTTTAAGAACGTTTGTTTAGCTAATTGTAGCTAAGAGCCTGAAGGAGCAATCTGAAGTCTATCCTGCAGGAAAGATCAGCTCGTGCAATAGACTTGACTTTGCGATTAAAGAACGTTCGTTGGCTAATTGTAGCTTAGAGCCTGAAGGATCAATCCTGAAATCTAGCCTGAAGGAAAGATCAGCTTGGTGCAATAAACTTGACTTTTTGTTTAAGAACGTTTGTTAGCTAATTGTAGCTAAGAGCCTGAAGGAGCAATCTGAAGTCTATCCTGCAGGAAAGATCAGCTTCGTGCAATAGACTTGACTTTGCGATTAAAGAACGTTCGTTGGCTAATTGTAGCTTAGAGCCTGAAGGATCAATCCTGAAATCTAGCCTGAAGGAAAGATCAGCTTGGTGCAATAAACTTGACTTTTTGTTTTAAGAACGTTTGTTAGCTAATTGTAGCTAAGAGCCTGAAGGAGCAATCTGAAGTCTATCCTGCAGGAAAGATCAGCTTCGTGCAATAGACTTGACTTGGCGTTTTAAGAACGTTTGTTGGCTAATAGTAGCTTAGAGCCTGAAGGAGCAATCTGAAGTCTATCCTGCAGGAAGTCTTGACAGTCTTATTTTGGCCCAGGCGGCAGCTAACATCAATTTTTGTTTTCCAGGAGCCAACGTCAGGTCTCGACTCGCACTCTGCATATTCGTTGATGTGCTGCCTGAAAGATACGCTGAAAAGAAGGAAAAACCGTTGTCGTCACCGTTCACCAACCTTCATCCCAAATATTCACATGTTTGACAAACTCCTTTTACTCTGCAACGGCCAGACTGCGTATTTCGGAGATACGCATCGGGTCGTCTTTTTTCAACGGCATCGGCCTCACTGTTGTTCCTCATTATAACCCCGCTGATTTTATTCGTAAGTCGATTCTTGTGTTATTATCAAAATAATATTTTTTTTCGAACAAGTGAAGGAAGTGATGAAATGAAAGAGAGATCATCTCCGCTAGCCGTGAAGCGAGACTGAGACCCGATTATCCTCAAGAGCTCCTTCCCGAATATTTTGGACCAAATAACGTTTGTGATAAACCTTAATAATTATAACGAGCCTCAAATAAATTCAAACGGCCACGTCGGTAAATGCCATTGTACTCAAGAAATGTGGACCCGAAATGGAAATAGTCAGCATAATCAAGATCCTGTTTGTATGACGGTGGCGTTAGGAGAGACTAACGAATCTCACAGTCCTGTTTTATACGACGATAGCCGTCAAAGAAGAAGAAGGAAAAACTCTTTGGCTTGATAATCAGAGTCATGCATCTTCTTCAGTCAGCTGTAGCGACGATGACGTAAGCTGGCAATGGCCGACCACATTCTGGACACAGTTTAAAGTCTGAGCCAAAGGAATTTCCAAGAAGCGCGTCCACGAATGCTTTCCAAACTAAACTGGGTACAAACCGTCGCTCTCGGCGTCATGGCGGCCTTCTCTGGTTCCAACTCCAAAGAACAGAAGAAAGTCTTCATGATATTCAAGGTTGGATGTTTTTCTCAACCACATATTGGATGCTCTTCGCCCACTTTGGAGCCCTTTCTTCATGTAAGTTATACCCCATCTATTTCTTCATTTTTATTTTTATTTTTTAGTTCCTCCTGAAAGAGAAGTGATAATAAAAAAGACAGTCAGGAGTATAGATTGTCTGCATATTATCTGGCCAAATGGTCGGAGAACTTCCTCTTACAATAACACTGCCACTGTGTACCACATTATTTCCTATCCAATGTTAGGTCTTCACAGCCCAACCGTCTTCATTACTTATTAGGTTTCCTCCT
>JACGAQ010001385.1:0-61482 GCA_014119065.1 Orius insidiosus | reverse complement strand
TTACTTTCTCTTATTAGACTCGACCACTTAAATACCGAAGAAATACGAGAGATAAAAAAACTTATAACTGAATTCCCTGACGTATTTTATGACGAAAACGAGAAGCTGACAAGTACCAACATGACTAAACACTCCATTAAAACCATGGACGAAATCCCAGTATACTCTCGATCATATAGATATCCGGAAATCTATAAAGACGAAGTAAAAAAGCAAATTGGTTCGATGCTGAACAATGGGATCATAGAACCTTCCAATTCTCCATATAATTCCCCTATCTGGGTAGTCCCAAAAAAGGCTGATGCCTCCGGAAAACCTAAATTCCGCCTTGTGATCGACTATCGTCAGTTGAACCAAAAAACTATTGACGATAAGTACGACTTACCCGACATAAGTGATATACTATCTAAGTTGGGGAAATGCAAATATTTTACCACGTTAGACCTAGTCTCAGGATTCCACCAGATCGAGATGGAAGAAGAAAGCAAACCTAAGACAGCTTTCAGTACAGAAGGTGGAAAATGGCAATTTAGGCGAATGCCGTTTGGCTTAAAAAACGCGCCTAGCACGTTCCAGCGCCTCATGGATAACTGCCTCCGAGGCCTGCAGAACGAAGTGTGTTCAGTGTACATGGACGATATTATCGTCTTTAGTGCAAGTTTGCAGGAACATATGGCACGCCTTCGGAAAATATTCGAGAGACTACAAAAAGCGGGTCTAAAAATCCAACTGGACAAGACAGAATTCTTAAGAAAAGAAGTGGCATACCTCGGACATAAAATAACACCCGACGGACTCAAACCGAATCCCGACAAAATAGAAGCCATAACCAAATTTCCCACTCCTAAAAAACAAAAGAACTTAAAGGGTTCCTAGGTCTTTTAGGATACTACCGGAAATTTATCCCGAACTTGGCCGAAGAAACTAAACCCCTGACAAAAAGATTAAAAAAGGGACAGAAAATCAACCCATCTGACGAAGACTATCTTTCATGCTTCGAAAGATGTAAATTACTACTGACTAACGATCCTGTTTTGAAATATCCAGACTTTTCTAAAAATTTCATCCTCAACACAGATGCGTCTGGAGTCGCCTTAGGGGCTGTGCTATCTCAACACCTTGACGGTGATATACACCCGATCGCATATGCCAGCCGGACCCTAAACGAGACTGAACAAAAGTTGTCCACAATTGAAAGGGAGCTACTCGCTTGTGTGTGGGCAACCCAATATTTCAGACCGTATCTATATGGGCGCAAGTTCACACTTGAACAGATCATCAACCTTTACAGTGGTTGAATTCCTTGAAGGAACCAAATTCCAAACTCTTTAGGTGGAAACTACGCCTCGATGAATTTAACTTCGAGATTAAATACAAGAAAGGAAAACAAAATAATAACGCCGATGCACTTTCGAGAACAAAAATAAACGCCATCTCCAATATCGAACTCCATAAAACCGAAGTTCTCACGACAGATACTTCTTCCCTTCTCGCTAACGCAGAGGAAAGACCTTTCGATGAGACCGTACACTCGGATAAAGAAGGAGACGCATCACCCACCATTCCCATACGTGAGAACCCGTTAAATTACTGCAAAAACCAAATTGTCCTCTCCTTAGGAGAACAATTCGATACAGTAATAGAAACCAACACTTTTGACAAAAACCGACAACAGTAAAACTACCCACACGAGACCTAGACAACGAAATAATCCAATTCATAAAAAATTACATACAACCCAAAGTACATTACGGACTGTATTTCAAAACACCAGACCTCTATGAAAAATTTTCAGCCCTCTGCTGCAAATTTTTAAATTCACCAAACTAAACCTCACTAAACACAATGTATACTAATAGACATACCCGATAATACAGACCAGAAAGAAATTATTGCAAAACACCATACAAAAGAAAGGTTCCACCGAGGAATCGATGACATACCAACATATTAAAAGGCAATACTACTGGCCGAATCTTAAAGAGAACATCACCGAAATAATCAATAAGTGTGAGATTTGCTTACGTTGCAAATACGAGCGCAACCCGCTCAAACCAGCCTTTAATTTGACTCCAACACCCTCTAGGCCGTTTGAGACTTTGCATATTGACACACTAACGCTAGAAAAGCAAAAATTTCTAACCGTGATAGACAAGTTCTCAAAATATGCACAAATCTACCCTATCCGAACGGCCAATGCCGTCGAAATAACTAACAAACTTCTCAAGTTTATATCCCACCATGGTAATCCAAAGGAAATAGTCATGGATAACGGAAACGAATTCGCGTCGACAGTTGTCAAAGAATTTCTAAAGGTACAGAATGTTCTCATCCACTATACGTGCACGCAGAACCCCAACTCAAACTCTCCGATTGAGAGGTTTCATTCGACCTTTATAGAAATAATGCGACTCATGGCTAATAGCAAAGAGTTCCAAAAAACTCCTGTAAAAACCAGAGCCAAATATGCGATACTCACATACAACAACAGCATACACACTTCCACAAAACTAACACCTTACGAGATCATAAATGGAAGTTTTGGCTCGACGAATCCGATACCACCAGATATTGACGAAGGGTTCACTAACATCTACATTTCCGAACATAAGGAAAAGATGGAAAAATTATACCATATGCTCAAAGACCGACAAACCGCCAAAGAACATGTTATAAACAAAAGGAACGAAAAACGGGAAAACGACCTTCCAGCGATACCAATAGACGTTCTGGTAGAAACTAAGCAAATACAAGACAAAACCTAAGCATAAGTATAACAACGAACTCTGACGAAAATCGATATTGAAAGGAAAACGGCTGAAATAATTCCCAAACATCATAAAACCAAGACAAAAATACACCTAAAAAATATCAAAAGACCTAGAAAAACCGAACGGACAACTGACGAAAAGAACCTTACTCAACCACCTGAACTGACAGTTCCAGTAGCCGACAATGAAATTTTAACCGACACTACCGAACAACAAGAACAAGAAACCAATACGAAAACACAAGATCAAGGAAACCCCCAAAAGCTTGTACCGCGTACAAAACTGACTAGCTCCGATTATGACTCAGTAAAAGGAAACAACTGGTTCAACGACAACGCAATAAACCTTTTCATGGAACTAATTAACATCAGAAGCGAAAATACGGCAAACCTCCCTAAGGTGCATTGTTTCAATACTTTCATGTACCTTGCTCTCCAACACGGATATCACCGAGTGAAAAACTACACTCGAAAACCGACTTGTCAGACAAGGAAATCATTTTATCCCCATACATGAAGGAAATCATTGGACTCTAATAGAAATAAGGCCGAAATCCCAATCATACGATACTACGACTCTTTACTCAGACCATTATCAACAGGTAAAAAGATCATGGACGAAATATTTTCCTATCTGGAGACTGAATGGGAAACTAAACTAAATATAAAATTACAGACAAACATGGAATTTCCTGCAAGAAACCAACATCCCTCGTCAAACCAACGATTACGATTGCGGGGCCTTTGTGTGTAAATACACAGATTTCCTTGCGCGAAACGCCCCTCTGTCTTTCCCAGGAAGACATGCCCCGGCTCAGGAAAGAAATCCTCCTAGAAATTACCTCGGAGAAATTACTAAATTAACTAATCCCGAAAATAATATTTTTTAGGTTCTTAACGGTCACCGCAGCGGCCGATTTGAAGAACGCTGACGATTGCGGAGGTATCATCCCATCAGACTAGGACCGTCCTATCTAGAAACAAGACAACACCTCTTTATACTATTTCGACCTAAAACCAATGCAAATTGCCATACATCAACTCCAAGACTCTCATTACCAACTAGACCAAAATCTACAAAAAACAAACTACTTAATCAATCACTCGACGAATATACGCAAACAATTAAAACATCCCTACAGATTGCCGATTACAAAATACGAAATTCTCACCCGAAAATACCCTTCACAAAAGAGAGAAAAGAGGACTTATAAACCCTCTAGGTTCCCTCATTAACTTCATCACGGGAAACCTAGACCACGAAGACCAAATCCGGTATGACAACCTAATTAAGGAATTAAAAGATGATAGCGAAAAGAAGACTTCACAAATAAACAACCAAAACAGAATGTTAATAGAAATCATAAAAAGATACAACGAGACTATTGAAACCTTAAACTTCAACAACCTTGAAATAAAAACAAAATGAAACTAATGGAAAAATATCTCGACCCTGTACTAATTGGATTTTTCAAAGAACTCGCGACACACATCTTGATCAATATAAACATCGTCATAAACACCCTACGCGAAATCGAAAATTCCTTAACATTCTGAATTAGGAATTACACATCCCAGCATCATCCCTCCAACATTATTCCAAAAGGAAATCATAAGGCTATCAAAAGGTAACGAAAAAATAAAACTGTTCGACTCAATCTTGGAACACGAATTAAATTCGAAAACAGTTGTTAGAATCCTGGCAAATCAATTACCTGATAGAAATACCGATATATACCGACTCAGACCTCTTCATATTCTCCCTAAACTATACCTGTAATAAGAGGCGACAGAGTCTTTACGGTCCTTAACCAGAACCAATACGTCATTGTAAATAATAATAACCACATAACTCATTCTACTAACAACCTATGTTATAAAAATAACCATTGGAACTACTTCTGTAAGATACTAGATTTAAGTAAAGAAGTCACCACTTGTTCAAAAAATGTAATCTCTCATCATACCCTCACCGGGTGTAAATTAACCGAATTAAAAATTGATGACCCGTATCACGAAATCCTACCAACAGGTCATGTCACCATAGTTGCTCAAAAGGAAACCTTAGTAGAAATAAAAGGAAATTTCACTCACATTCTTAAAAGGTTAAAAGGATCCTGGATAATCACGCCGAAAAAAGAAGACATCTCTCTAAACGGTGTAGAGATAATAACCAATCAAATATCCCAAGGAACCCCTGGATTCCCCAAATCCCACATTTTGATACGGAACAATTAGAAAAGACCAAAATAGAACTCGACTTGAGGGGATTCTCCTACATCCCCAAAATACAGGAACAGTGGCCTCTTCTTCTAGGAAATAAGGATACTAACAACTACCATGTACTCCATTTACTTATTCTCTATATTATTGTAACCATAGTCATAATATTTTTGATAATCACTATTGTAATCCAATTCCGCCGAGGGAAAACGCAACAAACCGATCATTGTTCGACAGCCTCAGAAAACCAACCGTTCCAACTTAACTTCCAAAAACCCCTTTTGGACTTCTTGCTGGTTCCACCCAAGAACCCTCTGAGGATGGAGGAGTTACCAACCTCTTCCAAGGTCAACACGCAATAGAAGCATAGAGAACAAAGAGAACGTACTTCAGCATTTGTCTCCGTAGGCGACAGTAAATCCGCTTAGAGAATCATTTCCCACGATTCTCACCTATTTCAATGCGTATGTACTATACCTAAAATGCTGACCCTTCAATCTGCATATAAACCCCCAACACCTTATCTCTGTGCTCATTTCATTGTTTACTCTCGTTCGATACGTTGTAATTTTAATAAAATAAAAAAGTTTGTTTTTAAAAAGTGTTTTTTCGTTAAAGAACTTATATTTTGTATAAAACAAAATATATAATTATTTATAATTATATACTATATATAATATTGTTATATTGTATAACAAATATATAACAATATATATTGTATATATTGTCAAATAATATATTGTAATATATGTTATATATATATAAAATGATGATATAAGAAAAATTGCGCCACTGAGCCCTAGAAAAACATCTGATATTTGATTAATAAAATATTTATCAGGGAAATATCTTTTTACAATTATTATGGGTTTTTGTGAGGGGAGAGAGAATGAAAAAAACGGATATTCGGATATAGTGGAATATCCGTTTTTTTCATTCTCTCTCCCTCACAAAAAACCCATATAAAATATTTAATAATTTCCCGGTATAAATTCAAATTTTTTTTAAAGTTTAGCTAGTTTCAATATTTGCGCCTGGCTCGTCCAAACCTGCTTTAATTAATTTTTTACACGCCTCGCAGAGGGTCTTAAAGTTTTTTTTTTGCAAAAGGACTAGGATTTCATAGAAATGCCAATTTTGTCTTTAAGCCCTAAGTAAAGTAGGTGAATCGCTGTCCGATTTCAGCCATTAACGAACTCGTCCGAGCTATTGAGATAAAAACTCTAAATACCGGATTTCGTCACCCTCACATTAAAATTGCTCCAGTTATCGTGCTAATATATACATACATATATATATAAAACTTGGTACATTACATAGGTAGATTTTTGAAGAAAAGAAATCTACCTAAAAAAAAACCTTTTTTGTATCAAGGAAATCCTTAATAAAAGTTATAACCTTTAGAAGAAAAGGACCTAAAAAAAAAAAAAAAAAAAAATAGGGGAGTGAAATGGGTCAAACCGGTCTGAACTAATCCCCGATCCTGAAAAACTAGAAGTCATTCTGTAACAAAGAAAAAGTTCGATATAAAAAAAAAAATACTTTGTCCCAGCCTGGACATGCGAGAGCATTAGTGCGGGCAATAATTCTTTGGTTTCACCTGACCCGTTTTTTTCCCCCTACGTTAAAATGACCGTCGTGACCGAAAATTGCAATTTTTTATCCTTGAAAATTTAATAAACGTTGGATCCTTAACAAGACTCGAAGGGGTCAGTTTGTGTTTTGTGTTCTTTTCCAACCGTTATTTTTCTTGAAAAAGAAGTTGTTTTAATGCTTTAACTTCCTCAAAGAGGTTATTGTATTACCATATCTCGAAAAGGGTCTTCCAGACTCCGCAGAGGAAAAGTGATCTTTGCCGATGAGGTTGTCTATGGAGCCGGCCGTCCGTTCCTAATTTCATTCAGGCGTTACGTTTATTTTGTTTTTTATTTATTTATAGCCATTTTTTCGTTTTAAAAATCTTTACTGTCCACATCTAGTCATTTTTTTAAATTGATTCTAATTTTTTATGTTTAATTTAGATATTTTTTTATTATATATATTTAATTGAGAAAATAGTACGTAATTTATTAATTTAATTTTTAGAAAAAAACCTTTTTATCATTGAAAAATAAAAAATGTTATACAAAAATGAGAAATAAAAAACAATGATGCGATAAAAAAAAAAATACAATATGGTTTACATGAAAGAGGAAAAATTTTTTTATTAAAACTTGAACAATTTTAATGTATCCTTAATTTAACAATAATAATTACTATTATTGTTTGTGCTGAGGATGGCCAATAGTTTTGGCCAAAAAAAGTGCAATAAATCCATAACCCACAGCAAGAAAAAAAGTTCCGGTTGAAGAGCTTCCAACGATAACTTCCTCAAGGATACAGGAGGAGGAAGTATTAAGTAGGAGAACTAATTTTTGTAAAAGTTGTGAAAAATTTGGTGGGTATCGCAGTAAGTCTTGAGGAGTTAGAAATTTTAGGTATTTTTTGTTGTTCGTTTTCTGTTTTTTGAAAAAAAAAAATAAAAATTAAGTTACCTAATAAATCGCCCATTTTATTTTCCGTTAAAAAATTCTTGAGGAAGTTAAAAAAAAAAAAAAAAAAAATATTTTGAAAATTTATATCAAGGTAGAAATTCAGTACGGTTAGCCAAAGGAGGCCGCCCTCGAGCCGGCGAAGTGACTCATTTCTGCCTAGAAAAATTATTAAGTAAAAAAAATTTTGGAAATTAAAATTTTAAAAAATGGAAAATTTTTAAATAATTCAAGGAATGTTTAGTGAAAATTTGGTGAAGATCGGACCAACGTACGCCCACAGCGCTCATTAAATCTTTGAACAGTCATATCTCCGCCATTTTGAAAAATTTCGAAAAAAGCTCTCGTCATTTTCAAGATTTCTGTGAAAGGAAGCTTTGTATAAATTTGGGGAAGATCGATGAAAATTGCGGCCGTGAAGTGTTCCGGAAAAAGTGGCGACGGACGGCCGGACGGCCGGCACCACAGACAAAGTCAGGATCGGGCAAAGATCACTTATCAGATTTATCCTACGGGGTCTGGAAGACCCTTTTCTAGTAACAGGGGGGGTCGAGGGTATCACAGTAACTTCTGAGGAAGTTAATTGTGTGTATACTGTCGACATAATGTGCTTCGCCATAATGCATTTGACCATAAATAGCGTAAATTATGAGTTATGTTCACCATAAAAAAAATCTGCAGCTCAACATAAAGAAGTCGAAAACCATAATGTATTCGAACATAATACATCTCACCATGAAGAAGAGATTTAGTACTTGTCGTTTAGACATAAAATTTGTCGTTTTCAACATAACGCAGTTGAACATAAAAAAAACTTTCATTTTTAAAGAAGCCGTCGTTTTGCCATAACTGTTTCTGTCGTTTGGGCATAATACATCTGACCAAACTAGGGACAGCTAAAGAGCAAGCTATTTTCGCCGTTAAAACGCGTTTCGGCGAAACGAAAATTCTTAAAACTTGACAGTTCACCATAATCCAATTCGCACATCCTTGCGAGAGAAAAAAATAACCCCCTTGTGTCCATTACACGAGCTAATCCCATTGGCTGCCTGCTTGCTTTGCCTTGTTTACTGTGAGACGCTTTATGTTCAATTGCATTATGGTTAACTGTCAAGTTTTAAGGTTTTTGTCGTTTCGCCATAATTGCGTTTTAAACGGCGAAAATAGGCTTGCTCTTTGGCTGTACCTAGTTTATGGTGAGATGTATTATGCCCAAACGACAGAAACAGTTTTATAGCGAACCAACAAGTTTAAAGAGAGGCTTTTATGGTGACTGGCACTTTTTTATCTCGACTTGCATTTATTGAAAAAGTCGTTTATGGCGAAACGCTTTATGTTGAAATGCATTTGCTCAAAATTTTTGAACTTTTGAGAGCTTTATGTTAAATTACCATTATGCCCAATCGCATTATGGTGAACTACAGATTTTTTATGTCGAAATGCAGATTATTGTGTTCAACTGCTTTAGGATGAAATGCGTTATGTTGAACGGTGCTCTCCCAAAAAAATCGATATTAGCATAAAATCTAAAAAAAGTTTTCATTACCTTTCCACTATGTATGTTTTATTTTCGGGGCTCCTTGGGGTCATATGGTTGTATGGCAGTATTGTTTGATTTAATTTTTGAAAAACAAAAGAGATAGCTAAAATATTGTTTTTGAATGATGTTAATAATTTCATGGGAAATTAAATATATGAGGTTTTTAGATTAAATATGCGTTAACCTTTATGTATCCCGGGTTTTAAGTAAATGTCACGACTGTAGATTAAAATTTCGTCTGACACCGAGGATTATTCGGGTCGAGCATATGGGACGTTGAAGGGTTGAAGACTCGTCCCTCGAATATTCAGATGGGCAGTTTACATTTGCAAAACTGATTAGAGCGTCAATTATGCAGAGTATCACTGGTTCGTGAGTGTGGAAAGGGGGGTGTAATCCCGAGAATAGGAAATTCCTATGGGTCACTAGCGATTCTAGTGATTCCGGAACAGTTTACCTTACTTGCACGCGTTTCCCGTTTCCCTCCACTTCACCCTTCGTTTCCTCCGTTTAATTACTCCCTTGTTCAAATCAACACCTGAATCATCAAATGTTTAAATCATCGTTGTCTCGAATTTCCCTCTAATTGTTAAAGGCAACAGCGGAATAAGGGCCACATTTTAGCCCTTACTCCGATTTGACTTTTAAGAGGTCAGAAAAATCGTTTCCTTTAAGGTGGCTCACTAAATTAATACCTACAGCTAATTTATTAATAGCCTATTTAAATAATAAAATCAATTTTCAACTTCACTGCTCACTTTTTTATTGCGAATTACAGCAAAATTTTTATAAACCGTTTTATAAAACTACCGCCTCAAATAATTTGAAAAAATTATGTACATTTTAGGTCCTTTTAAAAGCTGTTTTAATTTGGTGTCCCACCTCAAAGGGAACCATCTTTTTTGACCTTTTAAGAGTTAAAAAAATTAATTTTCCACACTTAAAATTTAGGGAAAATTTCCAAAAAATTCTCAAAAAGCGTCTTTAGATGCTAAACAATATGCAAAGTACTGGTTTGAAGAGCTTCCAACGAAACTCCTAGAGAAGTAACAATATAGGAGGGAAGTATAACGGAGGGGACATACAACGAAGGGGGAAGTATAACGGAGGGGACGTACAACGGAGAGGGAAGTATATGGGAGGGGAAGTATAACGGGGGGAATAAGGGAACGAAAGTATAAGGAACGGAGAGAAAGTATAAAGGAGGGGGAAGTATAAGGGAGGGGAAGTATAAGGGAGGGGAAGTATAAGGGGAAGTTGTTTTGTTTTTTTTTTTTTTTCGAAAAATTTTCCGAGTTTTTTTCTCGAAAAATTTTCCGGATTTTCTTTTTTAAATTTGGGCTTTTCTTTTTGAAAATTTTTCTAAGTGTCATGGTAGAAATAATGGGCTCTTTTGCCTACTGATGTGCCTCTCGTAATTGGTAGAAGTATGAAATATCTCCCTACTAAAAAAATAATAATTAAAAAGTAAGAATTTTTTTACACCGAAAATTCTTTAAAAATATAAGGAGTAATTGGTGAAAATTTGGTGAAAATCGGATTAACGGTTCGGCCGCAGCAAATTTTTTAAAATTTGAAACAGACATATCCCCGCCATTTTTTCGAAATTTAAAAATCGCCCTCCTTACATTCTTGGTCTCCGACTGAGGAAGATTTTGTGAAAATTTGGTGAAAATCGGATGAAAACTGTGGCCGTAAAGTGTCCCGGAAAAAATGCTACGGCCGGACGGAACCATAGAAAAGTTGAGATCGGTAAAGATTAATATTCGAATTGACCCTCCGGGGTCTGGAAGACCCTTCCTCAAAAACCCGACGTAGAGGGTATCACAATAACTTCTTCAAGGAAGTTAAAAAAAATTCAGCTCTGTGGGATTAATAGTTCTTGTGATATTGAGTTTTTCCTAAAACAGGATAAAACCCATTTTTCTCGAAAACCGTTCGGTTTTTTATTCTGAAAATGTCATTACTTAATTACATTAAGATGAATCTTCTGGAATTTTTCGGCCAAATCGTAGTAAGGGCCAAAATTCCTCCTTATACCTTCCAACTGACTTTTCATTTTGACCCTAAAACATTTTCAAACAAAAGTTTTCAAAATGAATTTTTTTTTTTTTTAAGAAAAAATTCACTGATTTGTAAGGTTTGGGAAGGTCAGGAATGCATGGTGCGCGTTTAATGAAAATTTATGTGTCAAAAGCTCCTTTGGACAGGAAAAAAAAAGAGCAACTTTTAAAATATTCCTTTGACGACGTTAAATGATCTGTTAAAATGGAAAATAGCGTGTAGTCAAAGCCTTTTTCGTTGGGGGAACTTCTTTTTTCCTATGGCCTTAGCGAAACTTCTAGAATCAAAAATTATTTAATATAAAATATTGTTTTATTTTTAAGCTCTGTAGAAAAAACTCGCAAGAAGTTCCCATATTTTTAAACGTTCCTTAAATATTCCTTTCCTTAACCAAAAGGATACCTTAAACATCCCTTATTTAAGTAAACGGATATTTACTTTCTTGATAAAAAGAATTTTTTTAATTTGATGAAACAGATTCTCTTTCAATAGCTTTTCATACAAAGTAATAATTTCAAGGAAGGATTTCAATGTGGAAATAATTTGAAGGATTTCAACTTAAATTTTGAGAAAAGGGTTACTTAAGAAACGGGCCTAAGTGTCTTTTTAAAAAGTTGTCTGAAAAAAAGAAAAATGTGCACTTTTAGCTTTAACACGTTCCATGTTATGTTTTGCACGAAGTACTTGTTGAGTGAAATAGTTCCTCGGGTCACGGACTTAGATAAAGTCTTTCTCGTGATTTGTCGTGTCCCCAAGCCCTATAAATTATTTAAAAAACTTCCATGAAAAATAAATAAAATAATGTATTTTTTTATTAAGCAGGTTCTAAAGCATTCATATAATTTTTTAGGGGTCTAGAATGAGTGTATATGTGTCGACGTAATGCGGTTCGCCATAATTCATTTGACCATAAAATAGCAGAAATCAACATAAAGAAAATAGTCGAAAAAGTTCACCATAATGCATTTGAACATAATACATCTCACCATAAAGAAGAGATTTAATACTTGTCGTTTCGACGTAACGCAGTTGAACATAAAGGAAACTTTCATTTTAATAATAATAATAATTTATTTGCTTGCTATGAGCATAAAGCTCTTTACAGCATTCACAGATTTACATATTTACAAGTTATACAGGCTATATAGTTACACAAGTTAGATACAAGATTTACAGCATTCACATAGATTTACAAGATTTATAAGTTTTACATATTTACAAGTTATACAAGATATATAATTACAAGTTAGATACAAGATTTACAGCATTCACAGATTTACATAATTACAAGTTATACAAGCTATATAATTACAAGTTAGATACAAGATTTACAATTTGGATTCAAGTTAGATTTACAAGTATTTGTACAAGTGGTCATTCAAGCTTAAAAAAAAAAAAAAAAAAAAAAAAAATCTTTACATCTTTACATTAAACATTATCTTTACATTAAAAATCTTTACAGATTTACAAATTACAGTTGATTGTAATGGTCAACAACAGCACGGGAAAAGGAATCTAGTGTGGCGGAGGAGCGGGCTTTAATTGGGAGAGAGTTCCATTCTCTCACACCAGCAATACTGAAAGATTTGTAATAAATTTGAGCGGCTGCATGCGATTGATAAAGTCTGTGACATGAGGAGAGAGAGAATAAGGGGCCTAAGTAGGGCGGGGTGCAAAATTTGGGTCTAATGATTTTAAAAATAAGTTTCAAGGAGATGAGTTTGAGGAAGGAGAGCAGGTCAGTACCAAGGATGTTACGGGAATGTTGGGAAATGTGGGATCTAATTGGGATATTAAAGGTATAGCGGGAACAATTGTTAAACAGGACATTGAGGCGATGACGCTCGTCAGAGGAGAGAGAAAAAATGAATAGGGGGCAGCAGTAAATGAAATGTGGCAGAATAAGAGACTTAACAAGCTTCAGGCGAAAATCTCGAGAAATGGCATTACCGAAACTGCGAAGGCAGAATAAGACCAGGTTGACTTTACGGCCAATTTCTTTTATGTGGGGAGTCCACGAGAGATCACAGGCAAGGGAGACTCCAAGGTTTTTGACCTGCGATGAGTACGGAACTGTCACGCCATTAATTTGGATAGGAGGCAACTTACTACAGTCGATTACATTTCTGTAGATGACGATAGCCTGAGTCTTGGAAGCATTTAAAGTGAGATAGTTTCGATCAGACCAGAAACAAACATTATTGAGTTCGTCATTTAATTTAAGGATGAGTCCAGGCAAGTCGAAGGGATGGCACTGCAGGTACAACTGAAAGTCGTCGGCGTAAAGATGATGTTTAGAGAGGGGAGGGAGGAGGATATATCATTGATATAAAGGGAGAAAAGAAGAGGGCCAATGATTGAGCCTTGAGGAACGCCATTAAAAATTCGATCAGTCAGCGAATCATGTTGATTTAAGCGTACGAATTGATATCTATCGGAAAGGAAGGAAGCAACAAGTTTGCAGGCCGATGAACTAAAATTAAATTTTGAGATAAGTTTTTCAATGAGGATGCCATGTGAGATAGATGGAAAGGCGTTGGAAAAGTCCAGAAGAAGTAAGACTGTGCAAAGACGCTGCTCGATACCAGCTTTAATATCTTCAGTCACTTTTAGTAAAGCGGTGGTGCAGCTATGGCCCTCCCGAAAACCGGACTGGAAAGGGTCCAACAACAAGTTAGTAGAGAGGTAAGATGTCATTTGCTTTTCCATAATCCGTTCGAGAACTTTGGAAAGTGCGGGAAGGATACTTATAGGCCGAAAGTCTTTAACCTGCGAAGGGGAGGAGACCTTAGGAATGGGCATAACAATGGCGGTTTTCCAGGCATCTGGGAACACGGATTGAGTAAGACAGGCATTAATGATGCAAGTTAAAAAAGGAAGGACAATGGAGAGGATTTGACAGATGAAAGAAATAGGGATGGCATCATTACCAACAGCATTCGATTTAATGCTAGATAGAGCATCAATAATATCTAGGTTACTAACATTATTGAATGAAAAACCATCCAATGAGCAAGGTATGTTAATAGGAACAGGGTGAGGTGCTTTAGAAGAGAAATGTTTCAAAAAGGACGAAGGAGGGATAGGGGAGGAAGCAGACTTGTTTTTATTAATAATACCGAGTCTCTTAACTGTCTTCCAGAAATTCTTCGGATCGACCGTAGCAGAGTCAAGCTCAGATTTAACGTAGGATTCTTTGGCCTCCCTGATCAGCATAGTGCAGTAATTACGTTGTTTTTTAAATAGAGCAAAGTGGGTAGGGTTTCTTGTTTTCTTCCATTCCTTATAAATTTTATCTCTAAGAGCCATTTGGCGGCGAATATCATTAGTGAACCAAGGTTGGGGAGGATGCTTTAATTTTACTGTTTTAAGAGGGGCAAATTTATCAATAAGATTAAGACAAAGTTTATTGAAATAATCGATCATTGAGTTAGGATCAGAGAGATTAAAAATATGAGCCCAGTGAAGATGGTTCGAGAAATCAAGAAGGGAATCCAAGTCAAGATTAGTAAAGTCCCGATATGTAAATGTAAAAGGTTCCCTTTTAATTACTGGTAGAGATAAGGAGATCGCGAGCATGCGATGCCTACTGACACCGGGGACATCAAACTGATCAAATTCAGTAACATTAACGGAATTAATTTTAGTTATACACAAATCAATACAGCTTGAGGAGCAAGAGGAAAAGTGAGTAGGCTTGGAAGGTAAGACTTTTAGAGAAAGAGGAGGGAGCAGGTCGTGAAAAAGTCTATGTAGTGTGACATTATGTTTAGGATTGATGTTAAGATCACCCATGATAACAACCTGCGAGTACTTGGTGGCAACATCACTAAAAATCAAATCAAATTCAGCAACTTTTGCCCTGACATCAACATTGTTCTTAGAACTAGGTGGAGGGTTGTATACTACTCCAAAGGCTACTTTAGAGTGATTAAGGAGCATTTCGATAAAAAGGGAGTCAATAGAGCAAGAAGATGACTGAGAGATAATTTTAAAATTTATATTATCCTTGATGTATAGGGCGACACCGCCGCCACCGATAAGAGGTCTATCGCTTCGAAGTAGGATGTATCCCGGAATTTTATATAAAGCATTAGGATGATGTGGTTTTAACCAGGTTTCCGAGATAGCAATAACATAGAAATTATTGTTATTAAGGTAAAACTTAATATTTTCAAAATTGGCATTAAGGCTTTGGGCATTAAAGTGGCAAGCAAGAAATTTATTCCGGTTACGAGTGCAGAAAGAAGATATATCAGATTGCTGATGTGATGGAACTGGGGATAGAGTGGGAAACACCATGAGCGAAACCGGAGATCGGATAAGGCTGGAATAGGACTCAGTATCACATAATAGAGAAATAGAACTATCACTATCAGAACTATCACTATCAGAACTATCAGAAATAGAACTATCACAGGCATTTGCATCATTAATTTTATTACATAAATCTCTATTAACGTCAGTATCAGAGTCTAGCACAACATTTTGACTAGCATTATTATCAATATTATGAGTTATCACGGCATTTAGGATATCACAACGGGAGCAACATTGGACAAGACTTGCTGAGGGGAAGCACCCAGGCCTAAAAAATGGGCTTTGGAGACTGGAGAGGGAAAGGATTTAGGTGGGGAGGTACCGGCTATAAGGCAACCTGCCGGCCAAAATTCAGGTGTAAAGATTTTATCCTTAAGTGACAGAGGAATTCCAATTCCATTTTCAAGAACTTGTCGTCATAAAACTGTTGCTGTCGTTTGGGCATAATACATCTAACCATAAACTAGGACTAGCCGAACTAGCGAAAACGCGATTATGGCGATACGGCAAAAACCTTAACACTTGACAGTTTACCGAAATGCAATTCGCATATCCTCGCGAGAGGAAACAAAATTATTTCCCTCGTGTCATAAAACGAGCTGATCCGATTGGCTACCAGCTTGCTTATGGTGAGATGCTTTATGTTGAATTGCATTATGGTGAACTGTCAAGTTTTTATGTTTTGTCGTTTCGCCATAATTGCGTTTTAAACGGCGAAAGTAAGCTTGCTCTTTGGCTGTCCCTAGTTTATGGTGAGATGTATTATGCCCAAACGACAGAAACCGTTTTATGGCCAAACAACAAGTTTAAAGAGAGGCTTTCATGGTGAGTTGCACTTTTTTTTATGTCGACTTGCATTTATAGAAAAAGTCGTTTATGACGAATTGCTTTATGTTGAAATGCATTATGCTCAAAATTTTTCAACTTTTGAAAGCTCTTCAATTGCATTATGGTGAACTACAGATTTTTTATGTTCAACTGCTTTAGGTTGAAATGCGTTATGTTGAACATTGTTGTCCCGTCAAGAATTTCCAAAAATCATGTATTCAGGATGCAACAGTTTCCTTTTTTGAAGATTTTATTTTTTTAACAGATAGTCAATTTGTTTTGACAAGAAGGGAACCTAATTTCCTGGGGCGATAATTCGAAAAACGGCCGAGGAAATAAGGGTTGGGATGGGGTGGAAAACGGGTTAAGTTAATTTTTGACGCCGGTAAGGTTGTCGGCGCGGTGAAGGGGTTCCGAACGAAAGGAAAGGCGTGAAAACGAAATAAACTGAGATTCCCCCTGGAATATCGAATTTCATAAAACAAGATTCGTTTTTTTTCCGCATTGTTTTAATCAAACTCGGAGATTTTTTTAGATATCGGTTATTTTAGGCTCGTAAGATGCGGGCGAAATGGTGGTTTTTGTATTTAATGCTTGGAAGCCATGTTTAGCGACCAAAAAATCGAAGAAAACGGCCTCAAACCCGTTAAAAATGTTGCTAAGCGCTCGGATGAACACTTACACCTAAAAATCAAGAAAATCGCGGGGGCACACAACTCATCCGAAAGTATTCTCATCCGAATGTCAACTCATCCGAAAAATAATGGAAATAGAAAAAATATAAACAGACAACTCATCCGACTGTCAACTCATCCGAAAAAGGGGCGTGGCCGTTTCGGATGAGTTGACAGTCGGACGAGAATACTTTCGGATGAGTTGTCTGTTTATATTTTTTTTAAATATTATACTTTAATAAAATAGAAAACAGTGAATACAACTCATCCGAAAGTATTCTCATCCGAATGTCAACTCATCCGAAAATTAACGTACAAAAATTGCTGCGTCGTAGAAATGCGGCAGCGTTCGACCCCCGCAAGTCACGGTCGGTTTGTTTGTTTATTTTTGCGAGGATCAGCTCGTTTTGTGACACAAGGGGGTTAATTTTTTTCCTCTCGCGAGGATGTGCTCGTTGTACGACAAAAGGGGGTTAATTTTTTTTCTCGCGAGGATCAGCTCGTTTTATGACACAAGGGGGTTGATTTTTTTCCTCTCGCGAGGATTTGCTCACCCTGTAGGGCGAGGATCAGCTCGTTTTGGACACAAGGGGGTTAATTTTTTTCCTCTCGCGAGGATGTGCTCGTTTTATGGCAAAAGGGGGTTAATTTTTTTCCTCTCGCGAGGATGTGCTCGTTTTATGACAAAAGGGGTTAATTTTTTTTTCTCGCGAGGATCAGCTCGTTTTATGACACAAGGGGGTTGATTTTTTTCCTCTCGCGAGGATTTGCTCACCCTGTAGGCTGCCCTGGGATGGATAATGAGCTCGGTACGCACAAAAAGGAGTTTAAACTTGCTGGGGTGGAACGCTGCCGCATTTCTACGACGCAGCAATTTTTGTACGTTAGTTTTCGGATGAGTTGACATTCGGATGAGTTGTCTGTTTATATTTTTTCTATTTCTATTATTTTTCGGATGAGTTGACATTCGGATGAGAATACTTTCGGATGAGTTGTAGGCACCCCAAAAGCCACTTTCCCATAAGTCAGATAAAACGATTCATCAAAATAATGGAAGGTTTCATTTTTTTACGTGAGGAGAAGAATTGCTTGTTTTGTCAAGAAACCACTGCATCTTTTCTTCCTCCCCAAAAACAACAATGTTATCTATAAAAAATATCATAAACACAAGCTAAAAAAGTCCACCAAAATTTGTATTTTTGGATGTGAAGTGTCCTAGAAAAAAAGGTCGTTTTTGACCTTTCTGAGATATTAAAAAAACCCTCAACTTTCCCTTTCACGAAAACTTGATATTAACCAATAAAATATTCAGGTACAATACATAATTTAAAACCATTCTATAAACCAGTCAAACTTTAGAAAGGAAAATGTACTTTAAATATTGGTTTAACGTTTTCCTATTATATATTAACTTTTGTAATAAATGGGAGAAATTAATTTGATGAAATATTATTACGTATGGCCGGTTTTGGGGTATTCCGTTTAATCATATTTTGAAGAGAAAGGCTTGAAATGTAATCAAAATGTGATTTGGTGGCATAATTTTGTAGAATAAGTTTAAAATTACTGCTAAAAAATAACACAAAACTATTTGAGGAAGTTAAAAGTACTGAGAAGGAACAATATAGGAGGGGGTAGTATTAAGGTGGGGGAAGTATAATGGAGGAGAAGTTTAGGGAGGGGAAGTATAAAGGAGAGGAAAGTCAAGGAAGGGGAAGTATAAGGATGGGGAAGTAAAAAAGGAGGGGAAGAATGATTTCAAGCATTTTGACAAATTTTTCTTTTTCTTTTTAATTTTCAAAGTTATTTGTCAAAAATTTTGCAAGTTGTTTTTTATTTTTTTCGTCGTTTTCTGCCCAAGGGATGCCTCTCTCGCAAAGGGTGGGGGAAGTATCAAATTTCTCCCTACTAAAAAACCAAAATAAAATCCGGAAATTCGTAAAAAATATAAGGATTATTACGTGTAATATTCGATTTGACCCTCCGGGGTCTGGGAGACCCTTCCCCAAAATCCCGTCGTCGAGGGTACCACAATAACTTTAAGTTAAAAAGCGTCCTAGAAGGGTGGATTTAATTTAACAAGATAAAGGCTCATCCCGATGTTTGATTGATTAAAAAAAGAATTTCTTCGATTTTTCAACGAAAATTTAATTTCCGATTTACGTTTTGTTAGGAAATGAAAATTCTTGAATTTTCTTATTCGACTGAAGTATTCCAGGTAATTTCCTCTCATCTAACAAATAAGTCACTCAAAATAAACAAATAGAAACGTTACGCGAGTTTAATATTCCATTGCCGCGCTCGGTGAGCCCTCTGGGGTTTTATTATGCAGTTTCCTTCTTGTTTATTTATGCTAAAATCCAACAAATCCCTAAAGCAAAGAATATTTATGTAATTCTTAGAAAGGAGACATTTAAATATTTATGTCAGTGCGGGGATAAACGGGAGGAGCGGGCTGATTAAGTTGTCCGCTACCTTTAAGAAATGTTAAAAACGATGATTTACGTTATTTGCGTTCTGTATAAGGAGCGTTTAGACATCACAAGTGCATTAGCTGCCTCTCATTAACGTTCACCGCAAGGCAACGACATCCCCGAACCCTCCGGCCCTATTTGTCTGACGATTCTACCTCACTTAACAGCACTTGACTCCAATTTTAGGTTTGCCGAACATCCTCTAATTAAAACCCCTCGATATGTTCGCCCCTCATGATAATCTCATTCAGCTTTTAATGTTCAATTTCATCTCTTAATTAAACCTTTCGCCATATCCGGAGGGGAAAATATCTGCTACATCGATTGTGCTCAGAGAACGAGAAAGGTTTTTGTCGAGAGTTGTGTCAGATCAACGAATCTTTTGATCTTTCAGATGTCAAGAAGAATTTTTTTTCTCCTTTCTTCCATTTTTATTTATTGATTCCACGGTTGAATGAAATAAAAATTAATGGAATATTTTAGAAAGGGACAAAAGAAGAAAAGGTATGAATAGGATATAGTGAGGTTGCTTAAGAAGGGTTATAAACTGTATAAAATAAAGAAAAGGGGCTTACGTCTTTATTATTTACCTCGACGAGGTTGACGGTATTCCCCCGACGTGTTTTCTGCACCACCCTGGAGTGGAAATGTAAATCATATAGGCAATATTTTTTAGTCATTTCGCCCCCTTGGCTTTAGACTTGGCCGGCTACCAAGCCGCTCTTAATAAAATATGAAAGGGGGAGTCCACGGAAAATTTTCCCAACGTTCATGAGGTATTCAAACGTTGATTTGTAGCCTAATTATGTTTAAAATTTACAACCTTTAATTTTCTTTTAAAACAAAGACTTGCGAGAAGTGAAGAAAAATCACTGAGAAGTTAAGCTTCAAGATTTGGGGAGACGGAATCGATCTGCGGCCTTTCCCGACGCCCAATCGACTTGATTTGTTCGACAACTAATCTCGACATAATTACGAACTCAAACTTGGACGTTTAAGTGATATTTATCGGACTTTCCGATGTCTCAAGTTAACCCTGCGCCCTTAGACTTCCGCTCTCGAATAAACTGTTTTGGCTTTGTTCGTAAACAAACTTAGCAAGAGAGAAAATTTAACAGATTCCTGCCACGTTTTGTTCTCTACTTCATGTAAACATTTTATAATTTTCGAGGTGTTCTACAGCAACATGTTAACAAGAAACACAATTTGGTGCACAATCAGTGGCTTCTATTCTTAGTTGAGATGCGCCGTAATTCCCTTAACACTTTTGAGACCGCGTCTGACGCCGGATTCTCTGCACTACTGGCGCAGCACTTTTCCCCCTCTCTTTGCCCCTCACTTCTCCCCTACCGCTCCCAGTGCCCAGCAAAGCACTGAAAGCGACGAGTGATGCGATCATCTCGTAGTTCATTTCTTCCCCAACAGATTTCCAGTATTTGCAAAGTCGTCTGCGGTCTCCAAACGAAAAGCGCGAATGTCAACTATAGTCGCCTGCAGTCTCGAAAGGGTTAAATGATGGTTAGATGCGTCCCGACCGCTTTTGTTGAGGTGCGTCCCGGTTCCCTTTTCGTCCCTTACTGTCGGCTGTACGAGGAGCACTTCAGCACTGCAGCTATTGTTCGGTCAATGCGCTGAATTTTGTCGTAATACATCGAAGGAATTTCTGCCATTACTTCTGGACGTAATCGACGAAGTCCCAGATTTTTATCATTCCAGCCACGATGCCATCAGTATATGTCCTTTTCGAAAACATTGTTGACACGGTGAACCCGTTTCCATTATCCTACTCAATAAGACTGATAAATAATCTAATCCACATGACAGAACGCATCTTACCTTGGCCCACCAAGCATGACGGGACGCATCAAACCTTTGCTCATGAAGCTCATTGTTAACTTCCTTATAGAAGTTGTGGGATGATTCACACAATTCCACAATTGGTGACCCACGACGAACACAGCGATGGAACAACAACAAGGTACATATTTTCGCAACATACAAACACAACGAGAACAGCTTCCGGCACGTTTTGATCACCCATCGACGGCACCAACAATTCTCTTGAAACTCGTCAACAGTTCCACAGCTCTTCTACCCGCTGAATTGGTGGAACTTCGACTTCGTAACGAACTTCTAGACGTCTGAGACACCCACGTCACAGTTCGCGTTCCAGCATCTGCGCACACATCATCGCTCGACACACAGCACCTAAGACCTTCACCCTTCTTTTCTCCGTAGGGGGGTGATGTGGGAACCACAAAACATATGTTTTAAATAATACATATCAGCATCAGAGTAAAATATTATATCATAAACAACACAACTTCTTTCCTTCTTTCTAAATTTAGTGGTGATGATCCATTCCCACAAAGTTATTGTTTTAACCTCTATGTCGGGTTTTTGGGGAAGGGACTTCAGATCCCGTAGGGTCAATTCGATTATGGCTCTATACCGATCTAATCCTACTAATCCGCACGCTCCTCGCCATCGTAGTTCAAATTAGTTCGGCGCGGCGTGGCAGCCTCTCGGCAGTGGTCCTTCCTCAATCCCCTCGGTGATACAAAGGTCGTGGATTCCTTCTCACACTGGAGCATTTCCGCTTGGTGTTTGAGGATCCCATTTGGGAAGTTGTAACCATCAAAAGAGAGTAGGTACTCGGTTTGACTATTCCAGTTGTAAAGGCGTCAAGCACCCTCGTTTTTTTCACATTATTTAAAACTCATTGCACTCTTCCATTAGCTTCTAGAATGACCTTTGACTGAGTTTAATTAATTTTAACCAGTTTAGCCAATAGGACACGTTGACTAATTTGCTTAATCCAAATCAATTTCGTCCTCCCGGAGACTAATTTCCGATTGGGAATACCAACCCTTGTAATGTGAGACTGGAGGCGATTAGCAGATACTACATACATATTATATTGATTGACACATTCCTCCTTAGCTAAATCAAACTCGGGTGCGATTATCCCGTTTATCGATAGCCATTAACTAGGGAGATAACAATGGAGAATTAGATAGAATGGCCGGGGAGAAGGCTGATAATACTCCCCTTGTTTAACTAATGTTTTGTAATTAGTTCATGTTGTCTCAAGTGCCCAAACTTGAGAATACGTTCGACGCTCATTATCTCTCATTTTTCATTTTATTTTTATATCCTGCAATATTTTGTTGATAAAACCTCGGGAAAATGAATTTATTGTCTTTAAATTGTAATTTGAGAAAGAAATGTAGCTCCTGCCCAGAGTGATGCATAATCGTAGTTTTAATTATGATTACAATTATATCTAAAATGATGATTACATGATGATTACTGATAAAATGATTACATGATACTGATAAAATGATTTCACGATAAAATGATTACATGATACTGATAAAATAATTACATGATAAAATGATAAAATTATTGATTAAATAAAATGACTAATAAAATGCTTACATGATAAAATGATTAATGATGATTACTTTATATCTAAAATTATGATTACAATTATATCTAAAATGAATTTATTGTCTTTGAATTGTAATTTGGGTAAGAAATGTAGCTCCTGCGCAGAGTGATGCATAATCGTAGTCTTAATTATGATTACAATTGTATCGAAAATGATGATTACATGATGATTACTGATAAAATGATGACATGATAAAATGATTACATGATACTGATAAAATGATTACATGATAAAATTATAAAATGATGACATGATAAAATGATTACATGATACTGATAAAATGATTACATGATACTGATAAAATGATTACATGATAAAATGATTAATTAAAATGAAATGACTGATAAAATGATTACATGATAAAATGATTGATTAAATAAAATGACTGATAAAATGCTTACATGATAAAATGATTAATGATGATTACTTTATATCTAAAATTATGATTACAATTATATCTAAAATGAATTTATTGTCTTTGAATTGTAATTTGGGTAAGAAATGTAGCTCCTGCGCAGAGTGATGCATAATCGTAGTCTTAATTATGATTACAATTGTATCTAAACTGATGATTACATGATGATTACTGATAAAATGATGACATGATAAAATGATTACATGATACTGATAAAATGATTACATGATAAAATTATAAAATGATGACATGATAAAATGATTACATGATACTGATATAATGATTACATGATACTGATAAAATGATTAAATGATACTGATAAAATGATTACATGATACTGATAAAATGATTACATGATACTGATAAAATGATTACATGATAAAATGATTAAGTGATTAATTAAAAAAATGACTGATAAAATGATTACATGATAAAATGATTGATTAAATAAAATGACTGATAAAATGATTACATGATAAAATGATTAATGATGATTACATTATATCTAAAATTATGATTACCATTACATCTAAAATGAATTTATTGTCTTTAAATTGTAATTTGGGAAAGAAATGTAGCTCCTGCCCAGAGTGATGCATAATCGTAGTCTTAATTATGATTACAATTATATTTCAATTATGATTACAATTATTTTTGATTATGATCAGGATACGATTATATCGTACTTAAAAAACTGACTTTATCTATACTTTTTCTAATCATAAATAAAAAAAAAATTTTGTCTAAAAACTTGACGACGGCAAAATTTCCGTGCCGTCAACTCAATGAGCAAAGTGGAGGATTTAATTAAAATTTAATGAGGCAAGAATTTCTTTGTGCTCCGTTTAACGCTGTTATATTCGCGGAGTGAGTTTTCATTGGCTCCCGACATTTTTTCCCCGAGATTTTCCATCGGAGAAGTCCAGACTAGTAAAAATCAAGAAGAAAAGGCAAAAAATATCTTTTTTCCAAGGGAATTTTTCTTTCCATAATCAAGTACCCTTCCATCCCAGATGGCATTAGGCCAGGGGCCACAATTTGCAACATAACTTCCTTTACAATGCTTTCAAAGGCGGCTTCATTTGCGATTATCGCCCTCACACAAATTGCTCTTTCAATGAGCAAAAGTGAGGTCTTTTCTTTTCAAAATGGGACTATACTTCAAAAACTTTTATTTAACAAAAGGTTTTTTTTTTTGTTTCAGGGGAGGCTTCCCGGTGACGTCGAAACTTATTTAGGCACATTCAGAAGGTGCAATTACCCTAAAGTTACGCCACAGAATACAATCGAAATCGTCCAACAATGTGCACGATATTCGAGGTAAGATTCGCCCAGTTTTTTTTTTGTTTACTAGAGAGAAAAATATTTTGACATTGAAATTTCGATTTTTGTCTCACTTTCCCAAAATTGAATCACTTTTGAAAGCGCTAGAAGGACCCTAAACTTGATCGCTCTTTTCGTTCTAATCCTCAACGTCCACCTTAACCTGAGATTCGCCGTTTATTGGATAAGTAATATACCAGAGATTCCCAAACTTTTTAATTTAAGTCCATACGTAGGAATAAAAGTACTGGTTGAAACCGTTTTTAACGAAAACTTCCTTTAAGAGAGAGAGACAATATAGGAGGGGGAAGTATTGAGGAAGGGGAAGTATTTAGGAGGGGGAAGTATTTAGGACGGGGAAGTATAATACCTAGAGCTTTCGCAGTTAATCTAAGGGTGGGTTTCGCTTGTCAAGCCTTTCTGAGAATTGGGTAAAAGCACGAAATTTTAGTCCATACGTATGAATAAAAGTACTGGTTGAAACCGTTTTTAACGAAAACGTCCAGAGGGACAATATAGGAGGGGGATGTATTGAGGAAGGGGAAGTATTTAGGAGGGGGAAGTATTTAGGACGGGGAAGTATAATACCTAGAGCTTTTGCAGTTAATCTAAGGGTGGGTTTCGCTTGTCAATCCTTTCTGAGAGTTGGGTAAAAGTGCGAAATTTTAGTCCATACTTATGAATAAAAGTACTGGTTGAAACAGTTTTCAACGAAAACTTCCTTTAAGAGAGGGACAATATAGGAGGGGGAAGTATTGAGGAAGGGGAAGTATTTAGGACGGGGAAGTATAATACCTAGAGCTTTTGCAGTTAATCTAAGGGTGGGTTTCGCTTGTCAAGCCTTTCTGAGAGTTGGGTAAAAGCGCGAAATTTTAGTCCATACTTATGAATAAAAGTAGTGGTTGAAACAGTTTTCAACGAAAACTTCCTTTAATAGAGGGACAATATAGGAGGGGGATGTATTGAGGAAGGGGAAGTATTTAGGAGGGGGAAGTATACTACCTAGAGCTTTCGCAGTTAATCTGAGGGTGGGTTTCGCTTGTCAAGCCTTTCTGAGAGTTGGGTAAAAGCGCGAAATTTTAGTCCATACTTATGAATAAAAGTACTGGTTGAAACAGTTTTCAACGAAAACTTAAAGGGACAATATAGGAGGGTAATGTATTGAGGAAGGGAAGTATTTAGAAGGGGGAAGTATAATACCTAGAGGTTGCGCAGATATGTTTGTTAATCTAAAGGTGGGTTTCTCTTGTCAAGCCTTGTTATTATAACTTTGTCTTTATTGAATGAAAAAACAAAACAAGATCCCATTAAAATAATTACAAGACGGAAAATGTTTTTCTGAGAATTAGCACTTGAGGAAAAAAAAAGGCCTTTTCTGCTCATAAATCTGGAAAGTAGGCCATATTTTTTTTTTTTTTTTTTTTTTTAAGGAGACGAGTTAGCTTTAGGGAGGCATGAAATTTTAATGTTTCTGAGTAATATAAAAGGTGGATCTCGAGGAGGAAGAAAAAAAGAAAGGATTCTAATGGGAGCATATCAAGGAGATCTTTTCTTTCGCCTTTTCTTCCTTCTTTAACCAAATGAAAACAATTTGAAATTACGTTTGGATCCAATCGTAAAGGTGAGACCCCAGGTGCTCGACTCTCCTATTTTACCTCAATCCGCCTCTTTCCCTCTTTTAGGTACCCTTGACAAACTGAATTTCGGAGTCTCACAAGTAACACAGTACAGCCAATAAACCTTTCATGACCCCCCTCACTCCCTTTATTGTCCCTCCGTGCATTCAATTAGAAACAAAAGACATTCGACAAAAGCACCTTTTTCGACTTTTCCAAATGAACTCTCGACTTAATGAAAAACATCGGATTTCTTTTATTTAAAAAAAAAGAAAAGCTAAAAACATAATTTTTCTAAACTGGAATTCATGTTTAACAAACTGTTAAATTTATGTGATGAAGGTTTTATCTTCCAGGGTAAAAAGGGAAGATAATATTACTCGTCCGTCATTCTTATCAACGAAGTATATTCTCCTTTTCAGATTTATCCTTTTTACATGGTTAGCACACGGATTCCTATAATTTATAGAACACATAGGCCTCTAAATTATGCGAAAACAATCAACCTTTTCCTTCGCATATATTATGTACTCGAGTAGAATGGGTTTTCGATCGTGCGAGAGAGGTTGGAATTTAATTTTCCTTTCAACTAATGCCTGAAAAACAAAATTACTTATTGAATAAATAATATATTTTGTAAAGACACTTTAATTATTGAGAATATTAAATATCTTCCCAAATAAATGTTTATTTAGTGCCAAAAGTGAACTGACGTACAGAGTAGGCCATAATCGTATAATTTTAAAGAAATTATGAAGAATACTGAGATTCGTAATCTACGCTCAAAATTAAGGGGGGTTATTTATTAGGTGTACAAAATGAAACTCGGCTAAAATCTACAAAATTCAAATTTACCCTGTGGCTGAGTTTCATTTTGTACACCTAAAAAATAAAAATTGTGGGAAATTTAATTTCTATTTTGTACTTATTTTTTTCTAGGATGCACCATTTTCGGAAAATAATTTTTTTTAAATAAATTTATCTTGAAAACAGTGCGTCCTAGAGAAAAAATGAATAGAATAAAAATTAAAGAGAATTAAATTTCCAACAGATTTTATTTAGGGCATTTTTTCAATATCTGTAACGGTTTACGATTTACAAGCCTTTAAAAATTGACCTTCCTAATGGTTATACTTCAATAACCTTCTTACACGGAGAAGGTCAACTTTTGATGGACTTTAACGCCTAAAATGTTCAAAATTTTGAAAAAATGAACCACTAGGTGTACAAAATGAAACTTGGCTAAAATCTACAAAATTCAAATTTACCCTGTGGCTGAGTTTCATTTTGTACACCTAATGATTAAAAATTGTGGGAAATTTAATTTTCTATAAATATGTACTTAATTATTTTTTTCTAGGATGCATCATTTTCGGAAAATAATTTTTTTTAAATAAATTTATCTTGAAAACAGTGCGTCCTAGAGAAAAAATGAATAGAATAAAAGTTAAAGGGAATTAAATTTCCAACAGATTTTATTTAGTGCATTTTTTCAATATCTGTAAAGGTTTACGATTTACAAGCCTTTAAAAATTAACCTTCTTAATGGTTATACTTCAATAACCTTCTTACACGGAGAAGGTCAACTTTTGATGGACTTTAACGCCTAAAATGTTCAAAATTTTGAAAAAATGAACTACTAGGAGTACAAAATGAAACTCAGCTAAAATCTACAAAATTCAAATTTACCCTGTGGCTGAGTTTCATTTTGTAGGAAATTTAATTTTCTATTTTGTACTTAATTATTTTTTTCTAGGATGCACCATTTTCGGAAAATAATTTTTTTTAAATAAATTTATCTTGAAAACAGTGCGTCCTAGAGAAAAAATGAATAGAATTAAAATTAAAGAGAATTAAATTTCCAACAGATTTTATTTAGAGCATTTTTTCAATATCTGTAACGGTTTACGATTTACAAGCCATTAAAAATTAACCTTCTTAATGGTTATACTTCAATAACCTTCTTACACGGAGAAGGTCAACTTTTGACGGACTTTAACGCCTAAAATGTTCAAAATTTTGAAAAAATGAACTACTATTTGTACAAAATGAAACTCGGCTAAAATCTACAAAATTCAAATTTACCCTGTGGCTGAGTTTCATTTTGTACACCTACTAACTTATTAGTCTCCGGAGACATCCAAGAGATAGAAAAATTCACTCTTTTGGGGGTAGCGGAACGCTAGCAAACACAACAATTCAGAAACTAGACCCAAAATGAGGGAGGTCACCATTTAAATTTTTTCTCCATCTTGATTCTTTTTCGAGTTAACCTGGGGGGACACTCCACCCTATAGACCCTGTTTTTTTGGCCCAAAATTTGTTGAGGTTGTAATAAATTTAGTTCTACCTCTGCGTTGATCGGCTGGCTCCCCTTTTATTTGAAGCTTGTCGGAAACAAAAATAGCCGACCGAAAGGGAAATAAAAAGGCGTAATTCCACCGTAAATATAACGGAAGGACCGTAGATCACGTGAAAATCTTGGACCAAGTCCCACGATTCGACTAAAAGATAAAGATCAACGTTTTCGCCGTTTGTCAAGATCTAAGGGCGAGTTAAAAACTCGGAGTGAAAATTCGCGTTAGTAAAAGGTGGGTGAAAAAAAAAAAATTGTTAAAAAGGGAAAAAATTGGAGTCTGTACGTGGTAAAAATTTCGAACGAAGCACCGACAACTGTCAAGGAATTCCTCGGGTAATGAACTCCGGGTGGGAAAGTCACGGCCGATTCGGAATGGCTTTTCATTTTTGTTTTCCTCCTGTTTCATTAAACATTGCGGGCACCCTTTGTTCCTTTTTTTATACGTCAAAAGAGGTAATGCATTTTTTAAAAAGAGAATTTGTGAGAAAAAGTCCTTTTTTTGCCGTTGAAAAGTGTCAAAAAATTTCATACTCTTTCGTCCCATCTCTTTGTGCTTTTTAGAAAATAATTAAACTTTTTTAAATAATCATTTAAAATTAATTAAAAGTTTTAAACAATTTTTGAGTGTACTATTAAGTTAAATTAACGAGTCTAAACTTGGAACATCTGAGGTTAGTCGGGTGAATCAAATAGATCTCAACAACCGAGCTCGTTTGTTAGCCAGAATGTCCACCTTGACGAACAGCTTAAGCCCTCCATTATTAATTAAGGCTAGTGGATGATATAACTAATGAATTTCAATTCACTAGTTAATTAATCATAAAGAACTTAACGTTTAGAAAAATAATCGACCAGAAAGTGGAAAATTAGAAATTTCCGCCTTTTTCTTTTGTGTTTGGAAAAGAGAAACGATTTCTTTTATAATTCAGTTTAAAGGGTGGATGAAATTAGAAGGGAGGAAGGGTAGCGAAGAAAAAAAGGGCTGAAGAAAAGGCGGGGAACTCTCAATCATCGCCTCGAGTTATAGGGCATCGTTTTGCCTCGATAATGGTGAGGGAGAAAACTTAATGTTTTAATTTCTGATTTCTCTTTCTTCATTTAGAACCGTTGATTAATTTAGTAAAACGTTCCCTCCTTTTTATGAATCATAAGAATCACTGCTACCAATCACAGCGCTATTGCCAACTGTCACACCATTGTTGCCTTTTTTTTTTTTTCGAAGTTTCCTATGAAAAAGTGTTTGTATTTTATTATTTTATGAAACGACATTTTTAAGTTGATTCATCGTTATATTTTGGTGCAAAAAAATCTCTTTGTTATTTTTGTTATAAATGAATCGGACGAAGGGTACTTGTGAGTTTACTATACCAGTACAACGCGCATGCGCGAGTTATCAAGTCCCCGCGTTTTTTCAAAAATTCGCGTTTGAGAAATGCCTAAATTCAAACTAGATTGATAACACGATGGGGTTAATTTTTTTCTTTTCGCAATAAAAGTTCGTCAGGAGATGAAAAAAATCTCCTAGCGAGAGGGAAAAATTAACAGCCTCGTGTTATCAAACTAGTTTGAATTCGGGCAAATCTCGAAGATGAATTTTTGAAAAAACGCGGGAATTAAAACGCGCATGCGCGTTGTTTTGGTATCGTAAACTCACAGGTACTGGAAGAGAGTTCTTGGTGGGCAATGGTTAGATGCGTCCAACGTACGCTAAGTGCTGGAGCAACGGAGGAAAGTCGCCACTGACAACCTCATGGTCGCCAAAGGGCGTTGGAGACCCTTTTCCAGAGGCTGTCACCACCAAAAGCGACTCAATATGTAACTTGGAGGGTTAAAAAAATGTGGGAAGATTAGTTTTTCCTCATGCAAATTTTAGGAGTTGTTCGAGTAGGGGATGCACATAACAGATTAGTGTGTTTCGGTCAATTTAACATGTTCTCGTGGGGGGTCGAGAGGGAGGGTCGGAGGTTATTTAGAAGGGCTGGCTTTCAATTAGCGCCATAGACAGGAGACCGATGACCCTGGAACGTTTCTCGTGCCACCAGCTCGCTAATGAAAAGAAAATTACGATCATGGAAGGCCCCCGCCGGGGCGAAAACCGAAAGCCCCGGGAAGCAAAATAGCGGTTTTCACCATAATGGAAGCCCTCCTCGTTTATTGTTTCCGTGAATCACAGCTCACCCCTCACATTCCTAATCAAATTTTTCGTCCGGCTACAACTCGAAATACATACTTCAGTATTTCAATAACGCGAATTTTCCAATGATGAAGGCATGATGGATATTTTAATTATTGAATAAAAGGCAAATAGAATTGTCCCGTGGATCCGAGGGTAAACCGACTCTATCTGATCTGTGGCTCTCACTCAATCTGATTGGCAGACGTGTACCTTTACATCGGTCGACAGTTTGAATAATGATGGCTGAGGGTTTGTCAGGAGTGATAAGAAAGGGCCCCTTCTCCTCAAGCTACTTCCATTCTCCGAGCCGCAAGGCTCACAAGTAAATAATGGCCTTGTGTTAATCTAAGTGCCGTTTTGTAAAACCTTTCTTCAGACTAACATTGGCCTCCAGTATAAAAAATCAATTCTTTCGGATTGGAAAAACTTTTCTACTTAGATGATCTTCGTTTTTGTCCATAGAGCAGAGCTCATTACAATTATAACCATAATCATATTGTGATTATAATCGTAATCACAATATTTTACTTACGATTTGCAAGACAACCAAGTATTATGATTTTTTAAGTATTCAAAAAAGAATTAAAACTAGAAAGGATACAAAAAAGCTACGAAAAAAACATCTAAAGAGTGTATTCTCCGTGAAATTTTCAGTAGAATCCGAATCTGCTTTCAAAATTAGGGGTTCCCAATTATGTTAAGAAAGTCTTGGCCGTTTCAAAGGGAAATTTCCTTTTGAACGTTCTGCGCATGCGCACTCGAAAAACCGTTTTGCTATTCGTAATCTACGCTCAAAATTAATGGGGGTTATAATTGAAATTTTTTGTCTCCGGAGACGTTCGAGCGAAAAAGCAAAATTAACTTTTTTGGGGGCGGCGGAAAGCTGCCAAACAAAAAAATCAGATACATGGGAGAACTCTGTTCAACATAACGCTTTTCACTGTAAAGCAGTTGAACATAAAAAATCTGCATTTCGACATAAAAACCTGGAAGTTCACAGGTGAGATGTTAAATACCCTAACGAGAGAAACAGTTTTATGGTGAAACAATTTTGAAGAGTGCGTTATGGTGACTTGCACTTTTTATTATGTCTACCTAAAAGAAAAAGTCGTTTATGGCGAAACGCTTTATGTTGAAAAGCATTATGCTCATTTTGGAACTTTGTAGAGCTTTATGTTCAATAGCATTATGGCGAACAGCATTATGTCGACACGTATTCACTCAGTAACATGACTCAAAACAGTGGCGCAGTGAGTTGGTATATTACCAATCTCGCGCCAACTGGCGCATGCGTACATGTCTCAAAACTGAAAAGCGACTGGGCTGGAGGACGCCCTTAAGCATGTGCTACAATTTTTACTGAGTTTTAGGTATATTTTTTCCTTTTAGTCTCGAAACGTTTATAGGTTTTTGCTTTTTGGCCAAAAATGACGTTACCCAAAATGTCTTTTACTATTTTAATGTTTATTGCGTCCGTATTCCGCAAGGTTGTTGATTTTCCTATCAAAAAATAAACCAATAATAGAGGAAGAAATGACTGTGATAACGGGTATCTCATGACGCGTTTCGGTTTAAAAAGCCTCGTCAGGCTCGCTATTCCCTCTATCACAATAATTTCTATCTTTTCACTGTGAACCTATCTCCGAGAGCTTTAGTGGATACAGCGGGAAGCTGGAAACAAACCGTCTCCCTAAAGCCCACCGCCGCCACCGTTCTCCAAGATATAGAGCCACTCACCACCTAATTATTGTGGGAATAGCTCACCTGACGAGGCTTTTTAAGCCGAAACGCGTCGTGAGATACCCGTTATCACAGTCATTTCTTCCTCTATTATTGGTTTATTATTTGATAGCAAAATGTCTTTATTAATTTACTCATTTAGCCTTTCATTAGTGGATGATAGCTTGTTTGTTCCTCATTTAATATTTTCAATAGTTAAAATTAAATTGTGCTGTTTTCCCCCTACGTATAATTTTTAAGAATTAAAAAAAGTAATGTTTATAATATCATGATCTTACAGTGAAATCAAGATCGCATGTTTTAGGGATTTGCGTGGTTCCCGGGCGCGATTAATCATTTGTTCTTCACCGAGTGTTTTAAAAAATCCTTAATTCATTTCTTCTAGTGAAGTAAAAATACAATTGAAGTAGAGAAAGGTTAATATATGTTTTCAAATTTATAAGAAGATTTAGAATGGGGTGTGGTTAACAATGAGTATGGGGGTTAAAGATGAATAGCATAGGGACAATGCTCGGTTCCAGTATTGTCCCTGCCTTTAAAGACAATGAGAGGATCCACTACGTTTGCCCCGCTTACCTCAGATAGGTCATCAACTAATGGCTAAGAACAATCATGCTTCACTTATCATTCTTCACATTTTTTTGAACCAATAAAAATTTAAACTTTAGGTGGGAGCTATGTATGTGGTATATGCGAGTGCATACGTGTGGACATAATGCGTTTCGCCATAATGCATTTGACCATAAAATAGCAGAAATCGCGAGTTCACCATAAGAAATCTGCAACACAACATAAATAAAATAGTCGAAATCGTTCACCATAATGCATTTAAACATAATACAACTCACCATAAAGAAGAGATTTAACACTTGTCGTTTCACATGAAATTTGTCGTTTCTACATAACGCAGTTAAACATAAAGGAAGCTTTCATTTTAAAGAACTTGTCGTTTCGCCATAAAACTGCTTCTGTCGTTTGGGCCTAATTCATCTCATCATAAACTAGCCTATTTTCGCCGTTTAAACGCGATTATGGTGAAACGACAAAAACCTTAAAACTTGACAGTTCACCATAATGCAATTCAACATAAATCATCTCACCATAAACTGAGAAAAGCAAGCAGCCAATAGAATCTGCTCGTTTTATGACACAAGTGGTCAATTTTTTTTCCTCTCGCGAGGATGTGCGAATGCATTATGGTGAACTGTCTAGTTTTAAGGTTTTTGTCGTTTCGCCACAGCGAAAATAGGCTTGCTCTTCGGCTGTCCCTAGTTTATGGTGAGATGTATTATGCCCAAACGACCGAAACAGTTTTAAACGACGGCTTTTTAAAAATTAAAGTCTCCTTTATGTTCAACTGCGTCATGTTGAAATGACAAATTTTATGTCTAAACGACAAGTATTAAATCTCTTCTTCATGGTGAGATGTATTATGTTCGAATGCATTATGGTTTTCGACTATTTTCTTTATGTTGAGTTGCAGATTTTTTATGGTGAACGGTAATTCGCGATTTCTGCTATTTTATGGTCAAATGCATTATGGCGAACCGCATTATGCCGACACGTATACAGTCAGTCCAAGAAATGGGGGAGGTAAATCCAAGAAAATCCCCTAAGAACACGCATTGGAAGGTAACTTTTCGCGGTTTTTTGCGTTTTTCTCCCAAACGGTAAGTCTTACACGAAAAATGTACAGAATAAAAAAGAAAGCTGGTAAAATTTCCTATAAAATTGATATGCTAAGCTTTATGACCGGATGAACCGCATTTTCGAAGTTAAGCGCCGCTTATTATTTGATGGTCATTTTTTCTGCTCAATGATAGAATCCAGAATATGAAAGTTTAATGAAAAGTATATTTTTAGGTGGTGGGACATACCGAGCGAATGGTGGAGGATAAGCACTCTTTTGGTCGGCGTGGCTAGCGGACTTAGCCTTTTGATAGCAGTGACTGCTGTAAGCGCCGTCTGTATACCTGACGTCATTCATAATACGACAGCCCGGATATCTGGAGCGGTTCAACTAACAGCAGGTAATACTTATTTTTGTTGTCTTTCTCATCAAATAGTGATGTAAGGCTGTCAATTTAATACTTCACCCCATCCCTGAGGCGGCTACAAAAGGGAAAGGGATCCTTTTGAATTGGTTCCCGATAAAGGAGTCGGGGAGGGAGAAAACGAAGGAGAAAAAATCCAATATGTCAGCCTCTCTTTTCCTTCTCGCTACTTTATCCACCTCCACCCCTCAACTCGCCGTTTCACCGTTTCGGCTTCGTTCCGCGCTCTGCCTCTTTTTTTAGAACACGGAGGCCTTCATAAGTTAGCACTTTACGCCCGGCGTTCTATGAGAACAGGATAAGCAGAAATCTTTTAGAAAGGGGTTATAAAAAAAAATCTATTTTCCCATTCTCTATAGGAAAAAAATTTAATATTAAAACTTTTTTTCTTCTTTTCATTTTGAAATCTCAATGACGAAAATTCAACATTTCCATCCAATAAGCGCGCAGATTATTTAAGTCATCACAAAAGCGTTGAACGACAAAGGACAGTTCAAAGCGTTAATGAATAAACTAAAACGTTCCCTTTGATTTTGGAAACCGCGAAAACGTGACGGTATTTCGACAAAAGGCCCCATCACAGAATCGCCTACCACCTGCGTTATATTCGACCCCTTTCTAAACGTAGAATAAAGCTACAAGTTATTGATATCTGTAATAAAATCCAACCTATAAAAGTAAAGCCTTTTCTGCGCTGTAAAAACGGAATCAGAGAATTATTACCGATAAAAAAGGAGGCGAACTATCGAGAAGGCGGTGACCTTCTTTCGTTGTATTAGAGTCAACGAAATTTCCTTTTTTTCCAGACCCATATTACTTAGATTTACCCTCTCCCGCCGGTTTTTCGGTACACCATCAATAATAAAACGAGGATGGCTGCGTCATTTTGAATCACAAAATGCACTCAACTTTTACAACAAAAAGATAGTCCCCACAATAATACGTTCTCGTCCAAATCAGCGGGAAAAAGTTATGAAATCAACTTCTCTGCTTGCCGATGAGCGATAGTGTAGAGGAAGGTGAGAAATTGCCTGTGCTGCTGTTTTTATAGCTCCCCTTGGTGGCGTCACCATTGGAGGAAGCCCAGCGAATGAAATTTTTGCACTTTGGATTTGAGTTTGCTTGGCGGGGCGCAACGGTGCCGTTCTCCTAAATCCTTGCGACGCCACCAAGGGGAGCCTTGAAAAAGGGTGTTTTATCTCCTCTGTTCTTCTTCATCATCGCTCATCAGCGTGCAGGGAAGTTTTTTTTCGGCTGATGTAGGAGTTTTGCGAGGTTTTTTTGGTAGTTTTATAGGCAGAGTACTTTTTGTGGGGTTTCACTTATTATTTTAGGCGGAAGACAGCTAATTATACATTTACACACAAAAAAATATGAATATTATAATATGTATAATAATAATTCAATTTATTGGCTACCTCATTAATATCATGGCATATTATGTTTTCTATTAGGTTGTACAAAATAAAACTCAGCCCCAGGGTTTTAAATTTTGTAGATTTTAGCCGAGTTTTATTTACACCTAGTAGTTCATTTTTTCAAAATTTTGAACATTTTAGGCGTTAAAGTCCATCAAAAGTTGACCTTCTCCGTGTAAGAAGGTTATTGAAGTATAACCATTAAGAAGGTTAATTTTTAAAGGCTTGTAAATCGTAAACCGTCACAGATATTGAAAAAATGCACTAAATAAAATCAGTTGGAAATTCAATTCTCTTTTATTTTATTCTATTCATTTTTTCTCTAGGACGCACTGTTTTCAAGATAAATTTATTAAAAAAAAATTATTTTCCGAAAATGGTGCATCCTAGAAAAAAAAATAATTAAGTGAAAATTTATAGAGAATTAAATTTCCTTCAATTTTTATTTATTAGGTGTACAAAATGAAACTCAGCCACAGGGTAAATTTGAATTTTGTAGATTTTAGCCGAGTTTCATTTTGTACACCTAATACTTCTTCCAGAAATACGAAAAAAATTGTAGTCCATTTGTGGTAGGCAGAAATTCCATACTTCCTCCCATAGAAAGAAAAGCCCCCTTGGGTGAAAAACCCTTTATTTCTACCTTGATAATATACTTATAAATTTTTTGATAAAAAAAAATTGGAAAAAGTTAAATTTTTTGTAAGTTCAAAAATACTTGAAATTATACTTCTCCGCCTTATACTTCCCCCTCCTTAACTTCCCCGTCCTTATACTTCCCCCTCCTATATTGTTACTATTCTTTAAGGAAGTTATTGTTGGAAGCTTTTCAAACTAGTACTTAAACTACCTTAAATAAGTTATTGTTTTACCCTCCATGTCGGTTTTTTGGGGAAGGGTCTTCCGAGCCACGTATTACTTATTTAAAAGTGGTTAATTTCCCACAACAAAAGAGACAAAATTTACAATTTAAAACAATCAAAATTTTACATGGAAGGTTGGCGTTTTATTTTTCGATTAAAGAAAGGGATGGTTAGGTTTTCATCGGAAAATGTATAATTTTCCCTATGCTGTATAAACATGACCTGTTAAATTATACGATATTAAGCTTTCAGAAAGATATATCATTTTCTGGTTTCTAAAATTACCATCCGATCGAAAGCCATAACGGAAATAATGGAGGTCCCGCTGCATACCAAGTGAAAATCCTTTGACCTTTTAAGATTGCGTTATTTCCTTCGCTTTAATTTTGAAATTTTTAGAAATCCAGAGATCTTTGTGTTCTTTGAAGGTTACAAATCACGAATCGCTTAGAATTTTTCCCGCGTCCTCAACTCCCCTTGTGATAAATGAACGCTGATGGGAAAATTCATTAATCGCTTCCCACTCGTTGATGTCCGAGTTCTGTGGGAATGCCTAACTTAAAGCGAGCCCTCCCCTCGGAGAAAAGCACTTAGATCGCAAGAAAAGACAAACGAGCGACCTGAGATTCTAACAATACTGAAAAACTCCCCCGTTTAAACGTTTTTGTTGATGAAACACAACTCACCCTTCTCTCAAAAACAAAGACGATGAATTAGCGGACCAAACTAAAACTTCATTTAACCTCCGATTATTTACAAAACCCCTTCAAAACATGAAATGGACAAATTAACTCAAGCCGCAGAAAGCCCCTTAAAATATTCAACTATAGTCCTCATTATCTCGATAATAATTAAAGCAAAGTTTATTACCATGAATCCTAATATTATATTCATAGGTAGGCAGATCAATAAAACTGTTATACAACAACTTTATAAATCATTCAGTAAAATCGTTTCCCCTGCCTAAAAAGGGGCCTATAAGCATAAAAATGTGGTTTCCTACCAGAAGATAGAGAAAAAAAAACACCCAAAAATTCAAGATTAAAATTTAGGATCGTTAAAGATCGATCGCTAATCTTCTGCTGGGTCTGAAGACCCTTTCTCTTTAAGAGCTTCTAACGAAAACCTTTTTTTCGACAATTTTTCCAAGTTTTAATTAATTTAATTCTTTTCCCGACAAATTTTAATTTTTTTTGTCAAAAAATTGTCGAGGTATCAAGGTAGAAATAATGGACTTTCTGCCCAAGGGATGTCTCTACCGCAAGGTGCAAAAGTATGAAAGATCTCCGTACAAAGAACAAAATTTTTTTTCCACAAAAAACTCGTAAACTGAAATTCGTAAAAATTCGTTCTCCATCAACGGGAAATCGTGTGAAAATTGGTTGAAAATTGTGGTCGTAAAGTGTTTTGGAAAAAAAGTACTGGTATGAAGAGCTTCCAACGAAAACTTCCTTAAAGAGAAGTATCTATATAGGAGGGGGAAGTATAACGGAGGGGACGTAAAACGTAGGGGGAAGTATATGGGAGGGGAAGTATAACAGAGTGGGAAGTATATGGGAGGGGAAGTATAACGGAGGGGGAAGTATAAGTGAGGGGAAGTATATGGGGGGGAAGTTTAAGTGAGGGGTAGTGTAAAAGAGGGTGAAGTATAACGGAGGGGGAAGTATAAGGGAACGAAAGTATAACGGAAGGGGATGTATAAGGGGGGAAAGTTTAAAGGAGAATTTTCCAAGTTTGTTTTTTCGAAAAATTTTCTAAGTTTTTTTTTTATCAAAAATTTTCCAAAGTGTTTTTTTTTCGAAAATTTTTTTAAGTGTCAAGGTAGAAATAATGGGCTCTTTGGCCTAGGGAAGTGCCTCTCGTAAAGGGTAGAAGTACGAAATTTCTCCCTACTAAAAAAAAATTAATAATTAAAAAGTGGCAATATTTTTACACCAAAAATTCTTAAAAAATATAAGGAGTAATTGGTGAAAATTTGGTGAAAATCGGATTAACGGTTCGGCCGCAGCGAATTTTTTAAAATTTCAAACAGACATATCTCCGCCATTTTTTCGAAATTCAAAAATCACGGACGGACGGACGGCCGGAACCACAGACAAAGTTGATATCGGTAAAGATCAATATACGATTTGACCCTCCGGACCCCGGAAGACCCCTCCCCAAAAACCCGACGTCGAGGGTATCACAATAACTTCTTTAAGGAAGTCAAAAAATTTGTACAATTGGACTTTTCCAGCCAAAAACTGATGAAAATTAATTATTTTCCTCCAAGTCTTTTTATTATTATATTAATGTATTAATTATTTTCCAATGGCACATTTACAGCATTGATAGATAGCCCATCATTTCCAACCTTATCTAATTTCTTATCAATTAATTGTTGCATATTAAATTTTTAATCAAAAATTTTCTCATGATTTATTGAAAATCTTACTTTTTTCCCGTCCCTTCAGAAAAAAAATGTAGGGGCTGGTGTTTGTTCGGTAGAAGGCTTGGTGATAAATGGTTTTCCGAGTACACGAACGTTAGAGAAGAGTATGAATAGACACCGAAACCTTTTTTTAGCCTCACTCCTTAAAAAAAGAAAGTCAAAAGTTGACTTTTAAGAAAGATAAAAAATCACTAAAACCCGTTTTTAGATTTAATCAAGTGAAAAGGGCTACCGGCAACGTTTTATTAATAATGCATACAGAGCAATACATTATTTAAAGGCTATGTAATGAAACTCTCCGAGTTGTTAATTTGCAATATGGAATAGCGTAAGAAGCACTCAGCGAATAATAATAAATAAATTCAAATTTAATCATTAAAACTTGTACTATTTTGCCTTCAATAACGCGTATATTTGCTTATGTTTTGTTGGTTTAGAGTACCTTGTTTGATTGGGAAACATTTATCAATATTTAATCCAATGATAACAATATATCGGGAAACGCATTACACATTTAACGCGAATAATGACGTCACCGAGATGATCATTGAAATTTTTTCCCTTCATATAATTGAAGTATTTGGTGTACAAAATGAAACTCAGCCACAGGGTAAATTTGAATTTTGTAGATTTTAGCCGAGTTTCATTTTGTACACCTCGTAGTTCATTTTTTCAAAATTTTAAACATTTTAGGCGTTGAAGTCCATCAAAAGCTGACCTTCTCCGTGTAAGAAGGTTATTGAAGTATAACCATTAAGAAGGTTAATTTTTAAAGGCTTGTAAATCGTAAACCGTTACAGATATTGAAAAAATGCACTAAATAAAATCAGTTGGAAATTTAATTTTCTTTAATTTTTATTCTATTCATTTTTTCTCTAGGACGCACTGTTTTCAAGATAAATTTATTTTTAAAAAAATTATTTTCTAAAAATGGTGCATCCTAGACAAAAATAATTAAGTACAAATTTATAGAAAATTAAATTTCCTACAATTTTTATTTATTAGGTGTACAAAATGAAACTCAGCCACAGGGTAAATTTGAATTTTGTAGATTTTAGCCGAGTTTATTTTGTACACCTAATATTATTTCAAATCGTAGAAAATGGCGTAAAGAAAAAAAAAATTTGAATGCTTCTCGAAACGATTTTTTCCTCCGGTTTTGTACAATTTCTGAAGGGCGGGTGTACAAATATTTGATTTTGCGGAAGACTCTTTTCTCCGTTGCCCACTTCCACCGTCATCTTCTATTGATGCTGATCGAAAGTAAAGCCTTTCCCTTTCCGAATAAAAAATTCCTCTCTATTTTTTTTTCTCGCACGTCTCTATGAATAATATTAAATGTAAAAAGATTTGAACAATTCCGAAAAAAGGGAGTTGATTTTAGTAATAATAGGTCGAAAAATATTCAGAAGGGTTTTCTTTTTTTTTTTTTTTCGTCTTCCCAGGGGTCGTTCAGGGAATGGAAAAAGACGGGAAATGTCTCGGTTTCCCTAGATTCCCTAAGGGGATATGACTCCTCTTTTTAGGCTTTTTCTTGACCCTGCTTTATCCTTTGGGGTGGAAAAAAACTATAATGAGAATTGATTACCAAAAATCAATTTTTTACACATTTCAATTATTAAAAGCAGCTAAAAATTCAAGGTGTTCTCGCTCATTTCGTGTGTCTAGGAGGCTTTAATTTTTAACTCCCTCAAAGAGAATTTGGTCTCCGGAAAAGGAAAACTGAAAAAAGAGAGTGTATACATGTCGACATAATGCGGTTCGCCATAATGCATTTGACTATAAAATAGCAGAAAGTTACGTTCACCATAAAAATTCTCCAACTCAACATAAAGATAATAGTCGAAAACGTTCATCATAATGCATTTGAACTTAATAAATCTCACAATTAAGAAGGGATTTAATACTTGCCTTTTAGACATAAAATTTGTCGTTTCAACATAACGCAGTTGAACATAAAGGAAACTTTCATTTTCAAGAACTTGTCGTCATAAAACTGTTTCTGTCGTTTAAACTCGGGACATCCTAAGAGCAAGCCTATTTTCGCCGTTTAAAACGCGATTATGGCGATGCGTCGAAAACCTTAAAACTTGACAGTTCACAATAATTCAATTCGCTCATACTCGCGAGAGGAAAAAAAGTTAATCCCCTTGTGTCATAAAACGAGCTGATCCCATTGGCTGCTTGCTTTTCCTAGTTTATGGTGAGATGCTTTATGTTGAACTGCATCATGGTGAACTGTCAAGTTTTAAGGTTTTTGTCGTTTCGCCATAATCGCGTTTTAAACGGCGAAAGTAAGCTTGCTCTTTGGCTATCCCTATTTTATGGTGAGATGTATTATGCCTAAACGACAGAAACAGTTTTATGGTGAAACAAGTTTATAGAGAGGCTTTTATGATGAGAAGCGTAATGGTGACGTGCACTTTTTTTTATATCGACTTGCATTTATCCAAAAAGTCGTTTATGGCGAAACGCTTTATTTTGAAATGCAGTATGCGCAAACATTTTTGTACTTTTGAGAGCTTTATGTTCGATTGCATTATGCCGAAACGCATTATAGTGAAATACAGATTTTTTATGTTCAACTGCTTTAGGGTGAAATTTGTTATATTGAACGGTGTTCCGCCAAAAAAAATCTTTGCAGGTTGTTGTATGTGGTGCCAGCCGTCCACTTCACAACTTCAAACATTTTTCAACACTTCACGGCCGCGATTTTCATACGATTTTCACCAAAATTTCACAAAATCTTCCATTCATAATTAAATTGAAAATGTCTATAGCTTTTACTGAATTTCAGAAAAATGGCGGAAATCTGTCTGTCTAAAGTTCTGTTCAGTGCTACGGCCGTACTATTAGTCCGATCTTCACCAAATTTTCACCAATTAATCCTTATGGTTTATTAAATATATAGGAAAAAATTTTTATTTCTTTAAAAAATGTAGTAGGGAGAAATTCAGACCGTTTACCCCCGTCCCGTGTGGCTTTGCTGGGAGGACTCATTTTTTTTCCCTCGCTACTAAAATTTTTTTTTCAATACTGAGGACGAAACACCATTTATTTACTATAGGGTTTTTGGTTCATGCGTAATCGCGCAAATAGGGAACGTGTTTAAAACGTAATTAAATACGCATGAACCAAAAACCCTATAGTAAAAAAATACTTCGAATTCCTTAATAGGTATAAAAAGAGGTGGTGTAGTGACAATTAGGAGGTAGTGGGGCCCGGGGGGGGTGCCGTATAAACGGATAGTTTGTCCACCTTCCCGCAGTGTCCATAATACCGTCTAATGAAAGTCAAGTAAAAAGTGTAGGAGAATGAAAAATAAGGAAATAGTTCGCCTGATGAGGCGTATTACGCCGAAACCGGTCGTGAAATATCCGTTTTTTTCATTCTTTCTCCCTCTGTAACTTTTAATAGCATTTATTTACTCTATTTTTGGAGCTCAATTATTATAAACTGAAAGCTTTTATAGCCGAGTGAAAAATAAAAAGTAAAAATATTTTCAAAAGTGGCGAGTTAAGCTTCTCATCCATTTATTCAAAAAGGACACACTTTATCCTCAATAGACTTAATGGTTTTTAAAATATTTTAAAAATATTAAATCAAGTTATAAACAAAGCTTTTTAAGCCCTCCTTTATAATCCGATAAAAAAAAATCTGATAATTCCATAAAATATTTAAATTTGACTGAACTTTTTTTAATTTAAAATAATGAAAAACAAACTTTTACTGAAACTAACGGTAATTATAATTTTTATAAACAACAAAAAATTGAGATTAATTGTGTTTAATTGAGCATGAAATTTGAATTTTTTTCTCCCCCTCGAGTTCTTTTACCGTTTTTAAGGGTGGCTAAAAGTTTATCCACCGTTGCCAAGCGAGATATCAATCTTATTAAATGCCCCGTGAAGTTATTGTCTGACCTAAAGAATTGCTGGGTTTATAAAGTGCTTTTATTCTTTGTATACTTTTTTTTATAAAAGTTCTAAATTAATTTTTTTTCTCCTTGGTGAAGTCGTAAAGGGCTAAAAGGGCGTTATGATTCTGAATTAATATGTAAGAGAGAAACGACCCCCTCATCCCACTTTTAGGGACATTAGCATCCTAACTACCACTGATCAGTGTCACCAAATTAGTTTAACCGCTTTTCATGCACGAGTCAACACCAAAACGTTGATCGAGTTTCTCTATTAACGATCTCGAGAGGTAGAAAATGAATGAGGGTATTCCTTAATAAAAACGATGATTTTATATACAAATTAATATAGTAACGGTAGATTTAGATGTTTTAGCACTTTCTTTAACTTTTTGATTAATTACTCTCCTCATACGTGTTAAAATCTTGCTGACTTTTTAAAAAAGAGAGTTTTCGCAAAATTTCGGCCTTTGTGGAAAAAAAATCAGATGTTGGAAAATTTGGGGAGAAAAAAGATAAAGCAAACAATGAAAACGTTGAGTGCCGATGGAAAAACAATAAACAAAAAAATCTTTAATTTTCATTTCTGAAGTAAGAAATTTGGGTTCTAACTTAAAAAATGGACGTTAGCGACGACATCGCGTGATGCTGAAAGCGAAGATGCTTGAATTTGTGATTGAAATCTTCTGACAAAAAGAAGTGGAATTACAAAAGGTCGATTTTAGCGCGAAAAACGCTAAAATTTGACACTTTTTTAAGTTGTCAAAAATTGTCATATGAATAGTCAAATCAACTTTAAATTTTGCGTAGATTACGAATCTGAAATAAAAAATAGGGGTTCTTGTTTGAAATAACGAAGTTAGGTTCTGTTGGGGGCACCCTGTATATCCAAATTCACTTTTAACTTCCTTAAGTTATTGTGACACCCTCCACGTCGGGTTTTTGGGGAAGTTTCTTCCAGACTTCGGAGGTTCAATTCGAATATTGATCTTTACTGATCTCAACTTTGTCTGTGGTGCCGGCCGGCCGTCCGGCCGTAGTATTTTTTTCCGGAACACTTTACGGCCACAATTTTTAACCGATTTTCACCAAATTTTCTTTAGTCGGAGAACCAAAAACTAACGAGGGCGATTTTTGAACTTCGAAAAAATGGCGGAGATATGTCTGTTTGAAATTTTAAAAAATTCGCTGCGGCCGAACCGTTGGTCCGATTTTCACCAAATTTTCACCAATTACTCCTTATATTTTTTAAGAATTTATAGTTAAAAAATTGCCACTTAAAAAAATTCTCGAAAAAAAAAAACTTGGAAAATTTTTCTGAAAAAAAAACCGGAAAATTTTTCGTAAAAAAAAACATCCCCTCCCTTATTCTTTCCTTCTTTTACGAGTATACTTCCCCCTCCGTTATACTTCCCCCTCCGTTATACTTCCCCTCCCATATACTTCCCCCTCCGTTATACTTCCCCTCCTAATACTTTCCCTCCCATATTTTCTCCCTCCGTTTTACGTCCCCTCCGTTATACTTCCTCTCCTATATTGTTACTTCTCTTTAAGGAAGTTTTCGTTGGAAGCTCTTCAAACCAGTACTTTAACTCCCAGACGTGTGCCATTTGTTTCCGGACATCGTGTATACTTCCCCACCGTTATACTTCCCCCTCCTATATTGTTCCTCCTCTCGTTGGAAGCTCTTCAAACTATACTTTTGCATTTATAGTTTTATACAGAGTAGAACAATATAATCGTAATCATATTATGCACGATTCTATTTTACTTACAATTTTCAAGATTTTTTCTTTTTCTTTCATAGGTTTTATTCTTTATGATTATATGATGGCTGATAGACGTCAGAGCCTTATTAATTTAGTTGGTAGAACTGATAATATCAGCAAACGGGGTAGGCTGTTCATCAGCTTCTCAAGCTACCTCCAATCCCTGTGATATTCCTTGTGATTCTGGTGATTATGATTGTGATAATCTAGTTGATATAAATTTTTGTGATAATACTGATAAGCTGATTTGTTCTAGTCCATATAGTCCGTATGATAAGTCAAGTGATAATTTAGATATCATTACTAATTGTGATAATAAGCGTTCGTGTTGCTTTAAATTGAATGGTTGTGATACAAATGCTTTATCGGTTTATTATCAGAATGTTCGTGGTCTTAGAACCAAAACGGTTGAGTTTTTCAACAATGTTCTGTCATGTAATTATGATCTGATTTTGTTACAGAAACCTGGCTGAATGATTCCTGCAGTGATGCAGAATTGTTTAATGATTCTTTTGTAGTCTTTAGACAGGACAGGGACAGCTCTCTTACAGGCTTTGTCAGAGGAGGAGGTATTCTGATTGCGGTCAAAAGTGAGTTTTCGGTGAAATATATTGGTGGTCGATCTGGATCCTTTGATATCTGTGGAATAGTTTTGTCTTTGGGTAGTAATGTAAAGATTCTCTTATGTTGTTTTTATATCTCTCCTAATAAGGTGACTTTAGATGTGTATGAAGAGTTCTTCACGTACCTCTCTTCACTGTGTACGAGTCATGATTACCATTCTATTTATATTTTAGGTGATTATAACGGTAATTCCGGTGGGACTGCTGCTGGACAGTTGCTTAATGATTATATGCAATTTCTAGACCTTCATCAATGCAATACCATTGCTAATAACTTCGGTGGTGTGCTGGATGTTGTATTTACCTCTAAAGAGGATCTTGAGATTAAGAAGAGTGATTTTTTCCTTGTGAGTCCGGACTGTTTTCATCCCCCTCTTGATTTTTTCATCAAGATACCTTTTGTTCAAAAGCATAAGCCTACATTTTTTATTAAGAACTTTAAACGAGCTGATTTTGATTCCATGAATGATTATTTGCTTGCAGTCCAATGGGACCATATTTCTGAAGGGACACTAGATGATGCGGTGGAGTATTTTTATCTGCAGTTAAATAGAGCCATTGATTTGTTTGTTCCTGTTTTTTCTCCTTCAAGTTCTAAATTTCCTTTTTGGTATTCCAATGATCTGAGAACTTTGATAAAGAAAAAGAATAGAGCTCATAAGAGGTACAAACGGTCAAAAACTACCAAGGATTACCGGGCTTTCTCATCTCTCAGAAGTGAGGTTAAGGATTTGATCTCGGATTGTTACAAGGCTTACATACGTAGTATAGAACTAAAGTCGATACAGGATGTGAAACACTTTTGGAAATTTGTGAATAGTAAAAGGAAATTTAACAGAATCCCGACGGAGGTTTTGATCAATGGTAATGCTGTTTCGGATGAGTTCATAATAGCTAATAATTTTGCTTCAATATTTAGGAATAATTTTCATTCTTCCAGAGAAGTCCCTCATAAGGATGCTATTAGTTCAATCCCAAGGGATGTTATCGACATTTCTGCGTTTGATTTTTCTGATATGGATATTCTCTCAAGATGTGATGCTATTAAGGACTCCTTATCTATGGGACCTGATTCGATACCAGACTTGGTAGTGAAGTCTTGCTCTTTGTCTTTATTCGTTCCATTACATAAGATTTTCAAAAGATGCTTAAAAGAGGGATATTACCCGAATAAATGGAAGTTCTCTCATATTATTCCTATATTTAAGAAGGGCGACCCTCATTTGTGTGATAACTATCGACCAGTTTGTAAAAACTCCATTTTCGCTAAGATGTTGGATTCTCTGATTGCCGATGCCCTTTCTAGTGCTGTTCGTTCATGTCTCAATGTTAATCAACATGGGTTCTTAAAAGGTAGGTCAACGACATCTAATCTAGTTCTTTATTATGACTTTATAGTTAATGGGATGAGCCAGTTGAAGAGTGTACATTCGATTTACACCGATTTATCCAAGGCCTTCGACCGTGTTGATATCGACATCCTTGTTGCAAAACTTGAAATTATGGGTATAGGTGATCCTTTATTGTCGCTTATTTCATCATTTTTATCTGGCCGTTCGTTTTCTGTATGTATTAATGGTACAATTTCTGACAAGGTAGACATTTTGTCTGGAGTTCCACAAGGTTCACATTCTGGGCCGATTTTGTTTTTATTATTTTTCGATGATGTATGCAGGATTCTAAAAACGTGTCATTTTTCGTTACTTGCGGATGACCTAAAAATGTTTTCTGCAGTGTCCTCAGTTCAAGATTGTAGTTCTCTACAACAAGATTTAGATTGCTTTGTTAATTGGTGTAAAATCAATCGTCTTCCAATTAACATTAGTAAATGTAAAGTTATTAAATTTTGCAAACATGTTCTACCAAGGGATTATGAATCTGTACAGTATTTTATTAATGGATCAGTGGTAGAAGAGGTCGAGTCTATTGTTGATCTGGGAGTCGTTTTTAATGTGAAAGGGAATTTTGGTGAACATATTGCTAAGATCAGAGGTAAAGCGCTTCGTAATCTGGGTTTTATTAACAGGTTTACCAAAGAATTTAAGAATGTATTTGCAGTTAAAGTCTTGTATCAGTCACTTGTGAGGAGTCATCTCGAGTATGCGAGTGTCGTTTGGTCTCCTTATCATGCGAATGAAGTGTATAAACTTGAAAGTGTGCAGCGTAAGGCCACTAAGATAATGAATTATCGGTTTGGTAATGGTGATTGTTCTTATGAATCACGGCTTTCATGGTTGGGTCTTGATTCTCTGTTAAATCGTCGATTTACTGCGGACGTTGTGTTTGGTTGGAAAGTGGTTCGAAATTTTATTGATAGCCCGGAGTTGGTTAGTCGGATGGTAAACTTATCTGTTCCGCAGAGGTCCTTGCGGTCTCATGACCTGTTTATGATTACTGCCTCCTCAAAGGATTATGTTATTAACTCACCGATACCTCGAATCTTAAGAGAGCTGAACCTGTTCTGTAAAAGGGGGATCTTTTTCATGATAATTTACACGTTGTTAGAGCTTTGCTGCAGGAATCGTTCGTAGATTTCGTTTCGTAGAAGAATTTTGACTATGCTGTTTTGGTTTCATTAACTGTAGCATTAAAAATAAATAAATAAAAAAAAAAAAATAAATAAAAAAAATATAAGATGTGATCTAGTTATACTTTTCACAATACTTTTCGTATCAAGGGAATATTAGCAAATTTTAATCCTCCTGGGAACCGAAAACCCTTTATGAGCCTTCAGGAACAATATACTTTCGTCATCCATCACCCAGCTGGTTCCAAAGGCAGTTTTCCACCCTCACACTTTTTTTCCGAACTTAAACGACAATAAGTTTTAAACAATTTTGTTTTTCTATATGTAAAAAATGTTTTCCGATATTTCAATAGGGTTATCTTTTTCTTCAAAGGCGACTTTTCAGGGGGAGAAAACGTTTTTAGAGGGCGAGATAGGAAGGCCGAAGAAAGATTGATACCCATGCGTCTTTGGAACAATCTTATCGTGAATAAAAGGGATTGAAGGGTAACCGCGTGACGGTCAAATCGTTATATCAAACGGTTCTGCGGTGTTGTGAAAAGGGAGGGAACTCGGCCGGCTGAAGGGAAGAGTACAACGCACTGAAATAAAGCACCGGGGGTACCATGAATAAAACATCCGCCCCGCCCTTCACCTTCCGCGTTTCGAAGGGACAGGTCGAGAGGGTTAATTCCGGGACAAATGGCGGGGCAACGGGTTCCGCGATGGGTTTGCGGCCCAGAGTTCCAGTCATCTGTCAGCCTTTCGTTTCAACCTCCAACTCACCTTGTCAACCTTACCGCCAACATATATTTCGGACCGCCTCCGATTCACACTTTCTCACACTCGTTTGTTCTAGAAAAAAAAATCTTTTCTTTAGGAACGAGGTGACCGATTTAAAAAGTACTGCTGGTTTGAAGAGCTTCCAACGAAAATTTCCTGAAAGAGAAGTAACAATATAGGAGGGGAAAGTATATGGGAAGGTGAAATATAGGAGGGGGAAGTATATAGGAGGGGAAGTATATAGGAGGGGAAGTATATAGGAGGGGAAGTATATAGGAGGGGAAGTATATGGGAGGGGAATTATATGGGAGGGGAAGTATAACAGAGGGGGAAGTATATGGGAGGGGAAGTATATGGGAGGGGAAGTATAAAGGAGAGAAAGAATAAGGGAGGGGGAAGTTTGTTTTTTTTTTTCGAAAAATTTTCCGGGCTTTTTTTTTCGAAAAATTTTCCGGTTTTTTTTTTTCGAAAAATTTTCCGGGTTCTTTTTCGAAAAATTTCCGGGTTTTTTTCGAAAAATTTTCCGGGTTTTTTTTTGTTTGAAAAAGTTTCGGTTTTTTGCCTTAGATTTTCCGGGTTTCCCTTTTTTTTGGAATAATTTTTTTTAAGTTCTTTTTTCCGAAAAATTTTTTAAGTGTCCACGTAGAAATAATGGTCTCTTTGGCCTAGGGATGTGCCTCTCGTAATGGGTAGAGTATGAAATTTCTCCCTACTAAAAAAAAATAATAAAAAAATGGCAATTTTCTTACACTAAAAATTCTCCAATTGGTGAAAATTTGGTGAAAATCGGTGAAATTACTCATCTCAACTTTGTCTGTGGTGCCGTCCGGCCGTAGTATTAACTTCCTTAAAGAAGTTATTGCGATACCCTCGACGTCGGGTTTTTGGGGAAGGGTCTTCCAGACCCGGAGGGTCAATCGAATATTGATCTTTACCGATCTCAACTTTGTCTGTGGTGCCGGCCGGCCGGCCGGCCGTCCGTAGCATTTTTTTCCGGAACACTTTACGGCCACAGTTTTCATCCGATTTTCACCAAATTTTCACCAATTACTCCTTATATTTTTTAAGAATTTTGGGTGCAAAAAAATTGCCACTTTTTAATTACTATTTTTATTAGTAGGGAGAAATTTCGTACTTCTACCCTTTACGAGAGGCACATCCCTAGGCCATAGAGCCCATTATTTCTACCTCGACACTTAAAAAATTTTTCGAAAAAAAGAACTTAAAAATTTTTCAAAAAAAAAAAGAAAAAAAGAAAAAGAAGAAAAAACCCGGAAAATTTTTCGAAAAAAAAATTTTTTTTTTTACAAAAAAAACATAGAAAATTTTTTGAAAAAAAAATTTTTTTTCGGACAAAAAAAACTTAGAACATTTTCCAAAAAAAAGAACTTAAAAATTTTTCGAATAAAAGAACTTAAAAAATTTTTCGAAAAAAAAAAAGCCCAAAAAATTTTTCGAAAAAACTAACTTGGAAAATTCTTCTTTATACTTTCCCTCCCTACTACATCCCCTTACTTTATACTTTCCTTCCCTTATACTTCCCCCTCTGTTATACTTTCCCCTTCCTTATACTTTCCCCTCCGTTATACTTCCCCGTTCGTTATACTTCCCCCTCCATTATACTTCCCCTCCCATATTATACTTCCTACTCCATTATACTTCCTACTCCGTTATACTTCCCCCTCCGTTATACTTCCCCTCCCACATACTTCCCACTCCGTTATACTTCTCCTCCCATATACTTCCCCCTCCTATATAGATACTTCTCTTTAAGGAAGTCCCCGTCGGGGCCAGCTCCAGACTAGTACTTTTTTTCCGGAACACTTTACGGCTACAGTTTTCATCCAATTTTCACCAAATTTTCACACAAATTTCTTTAGCCGGTGAAGAAGAATTTAACGGGGGGCGATTTTTGAATTTCGAAAAAATGGCGGAGATATGTCTGTTTGAAATTTTAAAAAATTCGCTGCGGCCGAACCGTTTGTCCTATTTTCACCAAATTTTCACCAATTACTCCTTATATTTTTTAAGAATTTTGGGTGAAAAAACATCATGATTTTTATCATTAATTATCATTTTGGTAGAAAGAAATTTCACACTTCCACACGTTACGAGTTTTTAATTGACGCAGAATCGTCTAATCTAAAATTCTAAAAAACCGATTTTGCGCATTATTACGAAATTTGGATCTTATAAATCATGTGCTAAAATATTTAAAACATTTCTAGAATTCTGTGGATTGCAGAAGACGATTTTTTTAGATAAAAGGGAAAGGAGAGAAGCTCAATGATTGACAGGGTTTAGATTTTCGCTGGGTTCGATTCGTCCCGTGATTATTTTAGTTCTGAAAGCTGTCATCGGCAAATGATGTCATCCCGTAAAGTTTCCATGAAAAGAATTTTCAATATTTTCAACAATCGTGTAATTTTATCGCTAAAAAGGGGCTTAGAGGAGGGTGGAGAAAAAAGAGTATTGGCTATGATTGTCGCCTTTGTGCTTTGCTCACAAAGAACCAAGAACCCTACGCTCGAGGACTTGATTGTTTAGCACTTCTCTTTACGTGAGGACCTCGAGAATCGTGACTCAATCGAAAACCATGAGAGAAATTCGTCCTTTGATGTGTTTTCTTACCTCCTCAGTTATGAATTATTAATCCACACCGGACTTTTATTTGAAAATAAATTGTTTTTATAAAGTTATTTGGCGAATTAGTTTTGCCGGACTAAAAGTAAGAGCTGGGACCCGACGAAAACGTCCCTAAATGGACAAATCACTACGACAAAGGTAGAAAAGTACTGGTTTGAAGAGCTTCCAACGAAAACTTCCTTAAAGAGAAGTATCTATATAGGAGGGGGAAGTATAACGGAGGGGGAAGTATATGGGGGCGAAGTATAACGGAGTGGGAAGTATATGGGAGGGGAAGTATTACGGAGGGGGAAGTATATGGGGCGAAGTATAACGGAGTGGGAAGTATATGGGAGGGGAAGTATAACAGAGGGGGAAGTATAAGTGAGGGTAAGTGTATGGGAGGGGAAGTTTAAGTGAGGGGTAGTATACTATATCAGAGGGGGAAGTATAACGGAGGGGGAAGTATAAGGGAACGAAAGTATAAAGGAAGGGGATGTATAAGGGAGGGAAAGTATAAAGGAGAATTTTCCAAGTTTGTTTGTTCCAAAAATTTTCCGAGTTTTTTTTTTCGAAAAAATTTCCGGTTTTTTTCGAAAAATTTTCTAAGTTTTTTTTCAAAAATTTTTAAAAGTTTTTTTTAGAAAAAATTGGAAGGAAAAAAAATTTTTTTGACGTTAAGAATCTCCAGAATTTTAAAAGCTTCAGCAAAAATAAAAGTACTAGGAGAAAGAAAAATATAGGAGGGGGAGTATTAAGTTAAGGGGAAGTACAATAGAGGGAGGATTAAGGAGGGGGAACGAAAGGGAGAGAACGAAAGGGAGAGAACGAAAGGAAGAGAACGAAGGTTTTTTTAAAAAAAAAAAAAAAAAATTTTCGAAAAATTTTCCGGGTTTTCCTTTTTTTTTGAAAAATTTTCTAAGTTCTTTTTTTCGAAAATTTTCAAATTTTTTTTCAAAAATTTTTAAAAGTTTTTTTTAGAAAAAATTGGAAGGAAAAAAATTTTTTTTTGACGTTAAGAATCTCCAGAATTTTAAAAGCTTCAGCAAAAATAAAAGTACTAGTATGAAGAGCTTCCAACGGAAGCTTCCTTAAAGAGAAGAAAAAATATAGGAGGGGGAGTATTAAGTTAAGGGGAAGTATATAGAGGGAGGTTTAAGGGGGGGAACAAAAGGGAGAGAACGAAGTTTTTTCTGTAAAAAAAAAAAATTTTTTTCGCAAAATTTTCCGGTTTTTTTTTCAAAAATTTTTTAAGTTCTTTTTTTCGAAAATTTTCAAATTTTTTTTTAAAAACTTTTCAAAGGTTTTTTTCGAAAAATTTTCCGGGTTTTTTTTTCGAAAAATTTCCCAAGTTCTTTTTTTCCAAAATTTTTAAAAGTTTTTTTTTTCGAAAAATTTTCCGGTTTCTTTTCCCCCAAATATCGAGATTTCATTTTTTAACTTCCTTAGAGAAGTTATTGTATTACCCTTCTAAAAACTTCCCACTGCTTAAAGTTCCCCCTCCTTGAACTTCCCCTCCTTGAGCTTCCCCCTTCTCATATATCGTTTCTTCTCTTTAAGGAAGTTTTCGTTGGAAGCTCTTCAAACTAGTACTTTTATTAAATTATCGTGAAAATCGGATGAAAGGGGCGTAAAGTCTTCCGGGAAAATGCGATGGACGGCCGGCACCACAGACAACCTCAGCATCACTAATCCTGTACTTGACCCTTTTTTAGAGACTTTCGAGGGTGTTACAATAACTTCACTTTGATGAACTTAAAAGGCTTAGTGGGGTCACACGACTTTTTGTTGCAAGGTTTAAAATGATTAATTTTAACGTTATCCGGTCAAAGAAAGTATTTTCTGATCTAAGCTCATTGAGGAAGGAAGCGGAGCCGTTTATTTTATCGGGAGCGTGTGAGTTAGTGGGAAGGGCTGTTTGTTGGTTGGTTTACAACCTTGGGTCATACTTTAGTAGCTATCATCCTAGATTGGATATAAAACTAGTGTTTACGACCGTTGAAGAAAAGCCCCTCCCAGGGAAATTGGTTGCATCAGGAGGTCTCAGGTGTCTTCCCTCAGCCAGGGTAAACGCTTTTAGACCGACAATCGAATAGATACTCCTCAAATACTCCACTTTTAGGATTTTCTAGGTCGGAAGAAGGGGAGCTTCTTCTTACTAATTTCAACTAATTATGTATCACTACGTAACCCATTTTCTGCCGAACTGTCAGTTGTCAAACGTCTTGTCAAAACGTCAGAAAATAAATGGTTAAACTTTTTTAGTTTTTTGTTATAAAGATTTTGAATTCATTACCTCTTTAAAAGAATGAAAACTGGGTGAAAGTTATGAATAGGGGAATTATAGAGGAGGGGGAATTATGAATTAGGGGGAAGTATAGAGGAGGGGAGAGTATGAATTAGGGGGAAGTATAGAGAAGGGGGAAGTATGAATTAGGGGAAAGTATGAAGGTAGGAAAGTTGAAGAAGAGGGAAGTGTAAAGGAGAGTAAGTGTGAATGAAGGTGAAGTATAAAGGAGGGGTGAGTATGAGTTAGGGGAAGTATAGAGGAGGGGGAAGTATGAATTAGAGGAAGTATAAAGGTTGGAAAGTTCAAGAAGAGGGAAGTATAAAGGAGAGTAAGTGTGAATGAGGGGGAAGTATAAAGGAGGGGTAAGTATGAGTTAGGGGGAAGTATAGAGGAGGGGGAAGTATGAATTAGGGGGAAGTATAGAGGAGGGGGAAGTACAAAGGAGGGGCTAGTACGAATTAGGGGAAGTATAAAGGTTGGAAAGTTCAAGAAGAGGGAAGTATAAAGGAGAGTAAGTGTGAATGAGGGGGAAGTATAAAGGAGGGGTGAGTATGAGTTAGGGGGAATTATAGAGGAGGGGGAAGTATGAATTAGGGGAAGTATAAAGGTTGGAAAGTTCAAGAAGAGGGAAGTATAAAGGAGAGTAAGTGTGAATAAGGGGTAAGTATAAAGGAGGGGTGAGTATGAGTTAGGGGGAAGTATAGAGGAGGGGGAAGTATGAATTAGGGGAAGTATAAAGGTTGGAAAGTTCAAGAAGAGGGAAGTATAAAGGAGAGTACGTGTGAATGAGGGGGAAGTATAAAGGAGGGGTGAGTATGAGTTAGGGGGAAGTATAGAGGAGGGGGAAGTATGAATTAGAGGAAGTATAAAGGTTGGAAAGTTCAAGAAGAGGGAAGTATAAAGGAGAGTAAGTGTGAATGAGGGGGAAGTATGAAGGAGGGGCAAGTATGAATTAGGGGGAATTATAAAGGTGGGGATGTTCAAGAGGAGAGAAGTATAAAGGAGGGGCGAGTATGAGTTTGGAGGAAGTATAAAGGAGGGGCAAGTATGAATAGGGGAATTATAGAGGAGGGAGAAGTATGAATTAGGGGGAAGTACAGAGGAGGGGAAGTATAAAGGACGGGCAAGTACGAATTAGGGGGAAGTTCAAGAAGAGAACCAGACCTCACACAGAAGGGACTTACTCTGAGGTGATCAAATTCTTAGGTATTCTAATTGATAAATCTTTATCTTTTGAAGCTCATTGTGTGAATTTGGCAAAACGCTTATCTTCGTTGGTGTACCTCCTCCGGAGACTCAAAAGTGAAGTACACAGAAACTCTTCCTTTTAACGAAGGGGAAGTATAAAGGTTGGAAAGTTCAAGAAGAGGGAAGTATAAAGGAGAGTAAGTGTGAATGAGGGGGAAGTATAAAGGAGAGGCGAGTATGAGTTAGGGGGAAGTATAGAGGAGGGGGAAGTATGAATTAGGGGGAAGTATAGAGGAGGGGGAAGTACAAAGGAGGGGCTAGTACGAATTAGGGGGAAGTATAAAGGAGTTTAAGTTCAAGGAGGAGGAAGTACAATGGAGGGGAAGAATAATTTCATGTATTTAGAAAAAAAAAAACCTTTATTTATTTTTTTTATTTTCCCCCAAAAATTTTCTGTTGGTTTTTTTAATTTAATTTTTTTAATTTTTTTTCTTCTCCTTTTTTTCTTTTTCTTAAGTAAGAGCAAGGTAGAAATAATGGGCTTTTTGCGCGAGGGATGTCTCTGTAGCGAGATGAAGTATGAAATTTCTCCCTACTGTAATGACTAATGACAATTGTAAAATTCGTAAAAAAATATATAAGAAGTATTTTGTGAAAATCTGTTGAAAACTGTGGCAAGAAAGTGTTCCGAAAATATGCAACTGCCGGCCGGAACCACGGACGAAGTTGAAATCCATTTTCGAATTGATCCTACGGGGAAGAATTTTGGTTATAATTCATTAACTCGTTAAAAGAAAGAAAACTGGGTGAAAAAAACAAGGAATAAATAAGAATCTAGGGTCGGCGATAAAGAAAAGACTTGGCCGAGTAAGGTGGCATAAACACAGAGGCATGTTTCCCTTGCTAATGGAGAAGCCCGTCTTGGCAGTTATATATCCAGAACGTTCGGGACTCAAGATGGAGGAAACGCCTTCGCATCCGGGAACCCTAAACCTTTGTTTATGCCCTGAAACCTCATTTCCGGTCAGGGGGAGGAGAGACCTTTCCCGTCCGCACCCGTCCTTTTTTCAGACTCGCCCAAGCCTCCGCATTTTCTTTCGACTTGACGGAATAATACATAAAAAATATCTGGGTCAAAATCAACAGTAAAACTGGATTTAACCCCTTTTTTAGGTTCCTTGTCGCCATTACGAGCTCAACTCTAAATTTTCGTTTATTAGCCTTCATATTTCACTTCCAAAGCACTTTTCCCGTCAGTAGTTTTTAATATTAAAAATAGTCTAAAAAGATAAATAATGCAATCTTCAAAGTGCTCTAAATACGACTCTTAGTTAATAGCCTCGGAGATATTTTTGAATAATTTTAATGTATCTTTCGTTTTTCCCATTTTACGTGGCCTGTTTGTATAATGACATGCATTATGTATAGCGGAGTACAAATAAATCTTTTATTATGAAAATGTAAAATTATAATGATCCGCAGAGAACCTTTTAGCGAATTTCCGGAGGAGAAGAAACCATTTCCTCTTTACATAAACGTAGATACAATTTATTATAGTCCCAAAGTAATTTTTCAGTTTTCAAGAAGAAGGGCATAATCATAATCATACTTCCGATTAGGATTATAATCGTAACTACAATTATTATGGTTTAAATATTAAACAATTTACAATCTTCTCACACACTGGCAAAAAAAATTGCGATTTAAGTACCCAGGGAGCCACTTGAGCACTCCCTCCGAAAGGGGAAAAAATTATTTATAATAACTGATGCAAAAATCTGTTGAAAGTCTAAAAGTTGAAGAATATTGAATAATCGAAGGACCCTTCGCTCGTACTTAAAATCGACCCTCTTAATATTGTAAAACACTTCACGAGAACCCCTATAAAAATTTGAAAAAGTTTTAACCCTTCTTTTTTCCCTCTGAATTTTTATTTTCTGTGAGTTTCGTACATTTTAATATTCCATCTACACTTTCAAAATTGTTGAAGTAATGTGAAGTAATTTGAAACGACGTGAGAGATGGCGCTTAGTAGGATAAAAGAAAAGTTTAAAAAAAAGTAAAATGCGTTTTTTTTCATACTTTTTATGTTTAGAATAAACTAATTTTTTTTTCAATCCTAATCTTCCGTCACAGTTAAAAGGCATGGAAAATGTTATCTCATAGAAAATAGTTGGAAAAAAAAATTCCTCCAGTTTCTTGAGGATTATGTTGGCATACAGGGTGTTTTCAAGAGTTAAAGGAGGGGGAAGTATAAAGGAGGAGACGTTTTACAAGGGGGAAGTATTAAGGAGATGTTTAACTAAGGGGATTTTTTTTTTTTTCAAAAATTATCTAAGCTATTTTTCCAATTTTATGTTATTTTAATGTTTTCAAAAAATTTTTATGTATCAAGGTAAAGAGAACTGGTTTGAAGAGCTCCCAACGAAAACTTCTTTTAAGAAAAGTATCTATATAGGAGGAGGAAGTATAACGGAGGGGACGTAAAACGTAGGGGGAAGTATATGGGAGGGGAAGTATAACGGAGTGGGAAGTATAATGGAGTGGGAAGTATATGGGAGGGGAATTATATGGGAGGGGAATTTATGGGCGGGGGAAGTATATGGGAGGGAAGTATAACGGAGTGGGAAGTATATGGGAGGGGAAGTATAACGGAGGGGGAAGTATAACGGAGGGGAAGTATATGGAAGGGGAAGTATAAGGGAGGGGGAAGTTTAAGTGAGGGGTAGTATAACAGAGGGTGAAGTATAACGGAGGGGGAAGTATAAGGGAACGAATGTATAACGGAAGGGGATGTATAAGGGAGGGAAATTGTAAAGGAAAATTTCCCAAGTTTGTTTTTTCAAAAAATTTTTTAAGTTTATTTGGAACAATTTTCCGAGTTTTGTTTTTTCCCTAAAATTTTCCGTGTTTTTTTTTTCGAAAAATTTTCAGGTTTTTTATCGAAAAATTTTCCGGTGTTTTGTCGAAAAATTTTCCGGTTTTTTTCCAAAAATTTTCCGGTTTTTTTTGTTTTAGAAAAATTTGCCAAGTTCATTTTTTCCAAAAATTTTTAAGTTTTTTTTTTTTCAAAAATGTTTAAAAGTTTTTTTTTCCAAAAAGTTTTCCTGGTCTTCCTTTTTTTTGTCTTTTTTTTCAAAAATTTTTTAAGTTCTTTTTTCGAAAATTTTTCAAAGTGTCGAGCTAGAAATAATGGACTTTTTGGCCTACGGATGTGCCTCTCGTAATGGGTAGAAGTACGAAATTTCTCCCTACTAAAAAAAATTAATAATTAAAAAGTGGCAATTTTTTACACCAAAAATTCTTAAAAAATATAAGAAGTAATTGGTGAAATTTGGTGAAAATCGGATTAACGGTTCGGCCGCAGCGAATTTTTTAAAATTTCAAACAGACATATCTCCGCCATTTTTTCGAAATTCAAAAATCGCCTCGGTACATTCTTCTTCACCGGCTAAAGAAATTTGTGTGAAAATTTGGTGAAACTCGGATGAAAACTGTGTCCGTAAAGTGTTCCGGAAAAAAATGCTACGGCCGGGCGGAACCTCACACAAAGTTGACATCGGTGTAGATCCATATTCGAATTTATTCTAAGCCCGACGTGGAGGGTATCACAATTACAGTTGAAAACTGAAGAAGAAGTCGTTAAACCAATTTATTTTGAGTAGGTGATAAGAAAATTTTCTATCTCGAGGGTGAGAAAAAGCTTTGTTTGTCTAATCAATGGGGACTTGCCTAAAAACACAAAAAGATTAACGATTGTTTATTGGTCGGTATTCTGGGTGCGTGGAAATGGGAGCGGATCGTTTGCCAAATCTCGTTACACAAACATTATTACAGTTTGAGAAAAAAAATTCTGTTGAAATAAAAACGTCGTTAATCCAGTTTTATGTTTGACGTGATTCAATCGTCCCCATTCCGTAAATAAAATCGAGTATATGTAGCGAATGGGGGAAGAAAGAAAAAAACAAAGGGGACGAGGACGTAATATAAGAGAGAACAAAGGATAACTCTATTGTGGTGGAAATGCGTTTAGATTTTCGAGGTAGTTCATTCAAGGTAAAAGCCCGGCAAATTGTTGAGCAATAAGGGCAGAAAGGAAAGCCTGAACTAAGATTTTCAACGTTATTGAAACTCAATATTATTGTATACCATAGAAAATGAACTCCTTTGATTAAAGCTTACGATATTGAATCTCGATATTATTACGAAAAAATAATTATATTACCCGTTACATCGAAAAAATCTATATTTCTTTTTGCTTATTTCTAAAGTAAACTAGAGTGGACCAGCAACTTTACGGCAAAGCATTTAGTCTTAGAAAAAAAAGTTAAATGTAAACCCCCCTTATTTTTGGACAAAAAATTGACTCCATTTGGTAGAATTTGATTTTGGTATACAGGGTAGCGCAGAGAGGTGCTTACTTCGTTATTTGAAATGTAAATCCTATGTTTTTATGCTTTTAATCGATTCTACGCTCAATTTTATGCAACTTTTACTTAGGTCATTTTTCGATTGGAGCACCTTTTTTTCGTACGAATTTTTTCCCAAGACTACCCCGTATAACTTCTATAATTTTCGTCCTACAAAAAGTACTGGTTTGAAGAGCTTCCAACAAAAACTTCCTTTAAAAAAACTCGGAAAATTTTTCAAAAAAAAAACTCGGAAAAATCTCTAAGTTTTTTTTTAAATAATTGTCCGTTTTTTTGAAAAATTTTCCGAGTTTTTTTTCGAAAAATTTTCCGGGTTTTCTTTTTTAAATTAGCGCTTTTTTTAAGTTCTTTTTTTCGAAAATTTTTTAAGTGTCAAGGTAGAAATAACGGGCTCTTATACCTACGGATGTGCCTCTCGTAAAGGGTAGAAGTATGAAATTTCTCCCTACTAATAAAAAATAATATCAGGGAAATATCATTTTGACATTATTATGGGTTTTTAATTAAATTTTAATTTTAAAAAAATTCGAAAAAATTCGAAAAAAAGAACTTAAAAAAAGCGCTAATTTAAAAAAGAAAACCCGGAAAATTTTATTTAACCGGTAGTGGAATATCCGTTTTTTCATTCTCTCCCTCACAAAAAAACCCATAAAAAATAATATGTAAATAAAAGTGGCAATTTTTTGACACCAAAAATTCTTAAAAATAAAGGATTAATTAGTGAAAATTTGGTGAAAATCGGATTAACAGTTCGGCCGCAGCGAATTTTTTAAAATTTCAAACATACATATCTCCGCCATTTTTTCGAAATTCAAAAATCGCCCTCGTTACATTCATCTTCACGGCTAAAGAAATTTGGTGAAAAAGTGGATGAAAACTGTGGCCGTAAAGTGTTCCGGAAAAAAATGCTACGGCCGGACTGCCTGCCGGAACCACAGACAATGTTGAGATCGGTGTAGATCAATATTCGAATTTCTCGTGGAGAGTATCACAATAACTTCTTTAAGGAAGTTAAAAAGTTAAATATACAGGGTGTCCGGAAACACATGGCAAGCGTCTGGGAGAGCGTTAAAAAGTGGTTTTACGAAAAAAAGTTAAATGTAAACCCCCCTTAATTTAAATCAAAGAATTTGATGGTGTAGTTTAAAATCCGCCTGGATATACAGGGTGTCCCAGACACAACCTAACTTCGTTATTTCAATTGAGAACCCCTATTTTTTATTTCAGATTCGTAATCTACGCAAAATTTCAAGTAGATTTGAGTACTCATGTGATAATCTTGGACAACTTTTGAAAAATGTCAAAATTTAGCGTTTTTTGCGCTAAAATCCGTTAAAATTGACCTAGGAGACTCGTTTTTTTTTTAATTCCACTTATTTTTTCCCGAAGAATCCAACTGTCTCAAATTTGAGCATCTTCGCATTCTGCATCACGAGATTTCGTCGCTAATGGCCTTTTAATTAGAACCCAAATTTTTAGTTCAGAAATGAAAATTAGCACTTGTTGAAAGGAATTTTTCTTTCGGACCACAAATTTTGAAAGAGCTACAGCGTCTTTTGTGTTTATGCATCAAAAATTAAAATTCCGTCAACAAATCGCTAATTTCCATTTTTGAAGTATGGAATTTGGAGTTAAACATGAAAAAAGGCCATTAGCGACGAAATCTCGTGATGCAGAATGCGAAGATGCTCAAATTTGAGACAGTTGGATTCTTCGGGAAAAAATAAGTGGAATTAAAAAAAAAACGAGTCTCCTAGGTCAATTTTAACGGAATTTAGCGCAAAAAACGCTAAATTTTGACATTTTTTAAAAGTTGTCGAAAATCATCATATGAGTACTCAAATCTACTTGAAATTTTGCTTAGATTACGAATCTGAAATAAAAAATAGGGGTTCTCATTTGAAATAACGAAGTTAGGTTGTGTCTGGGACACCCTGTATATCCAGGCGGATTTTAAACTACACCATCAAATTCTTTGATTTAAATTAAGGGGGGTTTACATTTAACTTTTTTTCGTAAAACCACTTTTTAACGCTCTCCCAGACGCTTGCCATGTGTTTCCGGACACCCTGTATAAAC